>LBNU01036147.1:11032-32208 GCA_014162995.1 Artemisia annua | reverse complement strand
CTTTACTAACTTTGAAAAGTAGCAAAACGTTCAAGAGAAATACGAAATCATTTATTCCCTAAAATGCCCCGGTTTTCCATTTTTGAGTATGTACATCTTATATTACACTACTTTAGCTCATGACGGTGTGCTTGACTTTCATTATCTTTCAATAACGATTAAGGGTCATAGAGTAAGAACACGATTCATAGAAAAGTGACCGATTGGATAAAATTCATCGTCCTTGATTTTTCACAAGCCCCCAAACTAAGCGTAAAAACGGATCATTGTTTAATTACAAATTAGATGCTAACGCTACCCATGGAAGTTACTCGTGTACCTCTTGCTCCCATTTTCCTATTTTTGTATCTCGTTATTTCATTTTTGTGAGAGAAATGAATTTCTTCATAAGCATCTCGTTTCATAGTTTTTAGTCCGATAAAGATACCAAATTCAGACACTAAGTAGTTATCGATCTTCTCTTAAGAAGGTTTGCTCGAGAAATGTGGTCCACATCAAAGATATTGGATACATAAAAGACTTTGGAATACATAGACATAAGTTGACGTGCACCTCATGCGTCCAATCTAGGATCATCCACATGTAACTTATGCACGACCAACTTTAGACTTAATACTTAAACTCATAATCCATAAATCTTCAACATACATCCTTATTCTTTCTTTTGATTTTTTTTTTTAAGGTTTGCTTTAGTAACTTCTTAACTCCGAACCTTCATGGTTTCAATCCAAGACCTACCGCCAACTGCTAGGGTTAGAATGTAGGATCCAAGGTCCGATCTCAATCCGAAGTCTTAAAGCACTTTAGCTCTTATAATACCGGGCTTTAGGGTAGCTCCGAAACCTCATACGTACTACGCAATACAACGAAATACAATACAATACAACTCAACTGGCGTGTATCCTTGATGTGTACCCAATTTTTCAAGAAAAGATTCTCTTAAGAAGATAAAGAACTACTCATCGGCTAAACCTAATATCTTTAATTATTTAGCACAGATAGGGGGTGAAGCAATTTTGTGGGAACAAAAAGATATGAGTACCTTCGATGAGCTTTAAAGAGATCCAACTACTCTATGCTTAGCATCTAACTTCTAAAGAAACTCTATCATTTCTCTTTCTTCGCAAATTTAAAATCCCAAATAATGAGATCCGCGAATGCTTAGCCGATAATCAAGCCACGCATATATAAAGTCAAGTACGGGAGCCGACAAAAGAATAACTCCTTGTGTACAAAACTAGCACAAGCTTATGTGATCATCAATGGTTAAGGGAACAAGCTAGGGCTCAACACGCCCGGATCAAGTCAAAATTTTTATTCTCACTCTTACCTAGTAGGAAAGTCAAAACACGGTGTCAAAACTTTTATTCTATTTTTGCATAATTTTTATTTTTTTTTATTTTTTTTTCTTTGAAAATTTTCAAATTTTTTTAATTTTTTTGGATTTTTGAGGAAAAACGGGGTTGCGTAAGTAAACAGCAATGGTGAAAGTGCTAGGTCAATCAAATCGAAGATTCACCCCCCCCCCAGACTAAAGATAAACATTGTCCTCAATGTTTTAAAAGGTAAGGGTAATCCTAACAATAAATCTAAGGCCGTTTATTAAGTATGCCAAAGATACCGTTAGTCGAAAAGATTTTGGATATATTGATTTCCAAGCAAGCATCAATACATGGGACTCGAGTGGAGATGAGACGAACCACGAGCACGAGAGTCATCATGAATTGGGGAAATCTGCACGAACACAAACAACCAAGCAAACACAAGATTGGAAGAGGTCGCCCTCCTCGCGTTACTTATTAGATAATAAAATAAAAAGGATAAGCATGGGGTGCCTCCCACGAAGCGCTTTGTTTTTGGTCACCGAGTCACTTAGCTTGACTCGATCCCCGCATTAGTTGTCCTTGGGGAAAGTCTAGAGATCCGGGATAACCAAAGATGGTATGTCCCCTCCAAAGTAATGTTTCAAACGATGACCGTTTACCTTGAAATTTGGCCCATTTTGTTGAGAAAGTTCAATTGTGCCATATGGAAAAACTTGGGCAACGGTAAACGGTCCAGACCAACGGGACTTAAGCTTCTCAGAAAATATTTTTAACCTTGAGTTAAAAAGCAAAACTTGATCACCGACATTAAAATCACGATTTTTGATTTTTGAATCATGAATCCGTTTGGTTTTCTCCTTATAAATCAAAGAATTTTCATAAGCTTGATGACGGAGTTCATTCAATTCATTCAACTGGATTTTTCGGTGATCACCCGCAGTTTTTAAATCATAATTCACATGTTTAAGGGCCCAGTAGGCTCGATGCTCTAGCTCGATCGGAAGATGACATGCCTTTCCATACACAAGCTTGTAAGGGGTACAGCCGATTGGTGTTTTATAAGCTGTGTGGAAGGCCCACAGTGCATCATCTAACTTGTCCGACCAAGAAGAACGATTTTCACCCACTGTCCTTTCCAAAATCCTTTTTAGACCACGATTCGACACCTCGACTTGGCCACTAGTTTGTGGATGATAAGCGGTACTTAGTCGATGGGTAACACCATATTTGGACATAACTTTTGAAAACTGGTCATTACAAAAATGAGTACCACGGTCACTGATGATAGCTCGAGGTGTACCGAATCTGGCAAACAAACTTTTCAAAAATTTTACAACCACTCGGGCGTCGTTAGTTGGGAGAGCTTTAGCTTCGACCCATTTAGACAAATAATCGACTGCCACGAGGATGTATTTGTTTCCTTTTGAAGATGGAAATGGTCCCATGAAATCGATCCCCCACACGTCAAAGATTTCGCAAACTTGGATGGCGTTTTGAGGCATCTCATCCCGCTGCGAAATTTTTCCCTGCCGTTGGCACGCGTCACAAGACTTCACCAGGTCCTGTGCATCGCGGTAGATCGAAGGCCAGAAAAAACCAGAGTCAAAAACTTTTTTAGCAGTAAGATTGGCACCATGATTTCCCCCTGTGGGGCCATTGTGGCATGCCATCAAAATAGCTTCGGCCTCTTTACCATGGACACATCTCCGAATGATTTGGTCGGCACAAACTTTGAACAAATAAGGGTCGTCCCAAAAATATTGTTTAACATCTTTGAAAAATTTCTTTTTGTCCTGGGTCGACATTCCTTTTCTGATGAAATTCCCCGCATGGTAGTTTGCAAAGTCGGCAAACCATGGGGTACTAGAATCACAAAGTGATACACTCTCAAGTGTCTCAAGAGGAAATGAGTCATCAATATCCTTTTTCTCGAGAACACCTTGATGAGGATTTTCAAGCCGGGATAAATGGTCAGCGGCTAGGTTTTCTGCTCCTTTCTTGTCCCGGATCTCGACATTAAATTCTTGGAGCAAAAGAACCTATCGCATTAATCTGGACTTGGCATCTTGTTTGGTCATCAGGTATTTGAGGTCTGAATGGTCCGTATACACTATGCATTTCTTTAAAAGCAGATATGGTCGAAATTTTTCAAAAGCATAAATTACTGCCAACATCTCTTTTTCAGTTGTGGTGTAATGAGATTGGGCATTGTTCATTGTTTTGCTTGCATAGTGTATAGGCCGAAAATATTTGTCCTTGCGTTGCCCCAGGACCGCCCCGATTGCATAGTCACTTGCATCGCACATTAACTCAAAGGGCAAATCCCAGTCAGGGTCAACTAAAATAGGAGCCTCCGTTAACTTCTTTTTAAGGGTATTAAATGCATCAATGCACTCATTGGTGAAGATGAACGGGGCATCTTTTTCTAAAAGATGGGTCAATGGTCAGGCTATTTTTGAAAAGTCTTGTATGAAACGTCTGTAAAAGCCAGCATGACCGAGGAAACTTCGAATTTCCTTGACGGTCGTGGGATGAGGTAGTTTTGCGATAACATCAACTTTCGCTCTATCCACCTCAATCCCGGCTTTAGAGATTTTATGGCCGAGGACTATACCCTCTTTAACCATAAAGTGACACTTCTCCCAATTCAGAACTAGGTTAGTGTCTTCACACCTTTGGAGCATTTGTTCTAAGTGGGAGAGACAAGACGAAAACGAATCACCATAAACGGAAAAATCATCCATAAAAACCTCCATTGTCTTCCCGATCATGTTTTGAAAAATAGCAGTCATACACCTCTGGAACGTGCCTGGGGCATTGCATAAGCCAAAGGGCATACGTCGATAGGCAAACGTCCCATAAGGGCGAGTAAAAGTGGTTTTCACTTGATCGGGAGGATCAATGGGAATTTGAAAATAGCCAGAAAACCCATCAAGAAAACAATAGAACTCATTTCCTGCAAGACGTTCAATCATTTGATCCATAAAAGGAAGCGGAAAATGGTCCTTTCGAGTTGCTTCGTTGAGCTTTCGATAGTCGATGCAAACTCTCCAACCGGTAACAAGACGTGTAGGAATAAGCTCGTTATCTTCATTTGTCACGATAGTCATACCACCCTCCTTTGGCACACAATGAACTAGGCTAACCCACGAGCTATCAGAAATGGGGTAAATCATCCCAGCGTCGAGTAGTTTGATAACTTCATTTTTGATCACATCATGGATTTTTGGGTTAACCCGTCGTTGTTGTTGGATGGACGGCTTAGAATCGTTTTCGAGTAAAATCTTGTGGGTGCAAAAACGAGGGTCTATGCCCTTTATGTCGGAAATACGCCAAGCTATGGCATCTTTGTGCTTCTTAAGCATATCAACGAGACGGTTCTTCTCCTCATCTTGAAGGTGTTTAGAAATGATGACGGGAAATTTGTCGGTTCCTTCCAAGAATGCGTATTCAAGATGAGGAGGTAAATCCTTAAGCTCGAGTTCTGGAGGCTTTTCGTTAGATGGCTCGACCTCTTTGACTTCTTCAACATAGAGATCCTTCGGAGGGAGAGGTGAAAAGGGATCTTCATTCAA
Organism: Artemisia annua; assembly: GCA_014162995.1. Classification (NCBI taxonomy): domain Eukaryota; kingdom Viridiplantae; phylum Streptophyta; class Magnoliopsida; order Asterales; family Asteraceae; genus Artemisia; species Artemisia annua. Next base: position 27,308 of record LBNU01036147.1, on the reverse strand, counting down.
AAGTTTTTCAAGCAAAAGAATGTCTCCCTCCGGATCGTAGTAAGAATCATCAATATCCGATGATGAAGATGTATCGGTAGAGAGAAAATCATCGACTTCTTCCAAAAAGAAATCACCTCCTTCAAACGGAGTGAAAGAAGGGGAAGAGTCGGCAATTATAGGTTGAGAAGAAGGATAAGAATCATCAATAGAGGGTGAAGATGAAGAATTATTTGTGGGGGTAGAAGGAGAAGAAGTGGGATTGCCACTTGAAAAACCGAGTATCTCTTGAGAATACTCATCAGAAATTTCATCAATAATATCGATTTTGTTGATGGTCATGGGTTCATCGGTGGAGGAATATCTTGCTGTTTGGTCTAGGTTAAACGTGATGGCTTCATGACCATCTCGCAAGGTAATCTCTTCATCGTACACATCAATCAAAGCACGGCCCGTCTTGAGGAAACCTCTTCCGAGAATGAGAGGAACCCTTGGATCGGGATCGAAATCGACAACAACAAAATCAGCCGGAAAGTGAAATTTTCCCACATTGACGACGACATCCTCGGCTATGCCTTTAGGACGAGAGGTAGAACGGTCGGCAAGCTCGAGTGTCATACGTGTAGGAGTCAAAGCGGGTAAAGACAACTTCTGCCAGACGGATAACGGCATAAGGTTAATGCTAGCACCTAAATCGGCTAAGGTGAAGCATTGAACCATTCTAGGAAAATTACATGGAATCAAGAACTTGCCGGGGTCTTCAAGCTTTTCGAGAAGCTTCTTAAGGAGCACCGCCGAGCAATTCGCATTCAAGGGTGTAGTCGACATTTCATACAATTTATCTTTATTATTCAACAAGTTTTTAAGCATTGATGAAAACTTTGGCATTAACACAACAGCATCAGCAAGACTCAAATCAAAGCGAATGTCTTGAAACATCTTAAAAAAATTTTCCTTTACTATGTCATTTTTATCTTGACGTTTTTGCTCATTTAGACGAAAAGGATAAGGAAGATTAGTTTTAACTGGTTCTTCTTGTTCAAAAACAACTTTTTCTTTTCCTTTTGACACATTTGCATTTTCATTTATCGGTTGAACCACCGGAGGTTGGATATTTTCGGTCCTTCCTTGGTGAATAGGAATTCTCGTATCCGTTGTCACCTCGGTTGCCCAGTCCACTACCTTTGAATGAGGAGAATAAAAGGTAGTTGGAACCGTGGGTCCTTTGTATGAAACTCCACTGTGTGTTGTGATCGCTTTGACATCGCCCCTCGGGTTAGCGATCGTGTTGCTAGGTAGAGACGTGGTACCAGAACCCGAGGGTCGATCATTTAAAGACTTTTTCATATCAAGCATTTCCTTAATCAACAATCTGGTTGTTTCTTCGTGATTTTTAAGTTGTGTTTGCTGACTTTGCATGATAGTTTGTTGGTTTTGATTTTGACGAAGCAATTCTGCCAACAACTCATCCGTGTTCGATTGATTTTGAACAACACCTTGATTTTGGTTAAAAGTTTGCCCACGGGCGTTGTTGTTGAAACCTTGATTTTGAAAATTTTGATTCTCATGATTAAAGTTTCCATAATTAGCACCTTGATTTGCAAAATTTCCATGATTACTTTAAAAGCTCTGATTTTGGTTAAACCCTTGATTTTGATTCTGAAAACCGTGAGTTACTCGACTTTGATTCTGATTAACTTGATTACCACGATTTTGCACATTTTGATTTGGAGGCGGGTTATGAAAACCGGGTGGTGGTCCAAGGTAATTGGTTGAACGGTAGCTGAGAAGATTTCGATCTCCTTGGGGTTGGTAAGCGTTACCACCCATNTGATTCTGAAAACCGTGAGTTACTCGACTTTGATTCTGATTAACTTGATTACCACGATTTTGCACATTTTGATTTGGAGGCGGGTTATGAAAACCGGGTGGTGGTCCAAGGTAATTGGTTGAACGGTAGCTGAGAAGATTTCGATCTCCTTGGGGTTGGTAAGCGTTACCACCCATGTTAGCGGCGTACACATTCTCGTTAGCAACGTTACCAGTTGTTGGACACTCGTAATACAAATGGGGACCACCACATGTTTCGCAACTTTGGTTAATAGCATTGACGGTTTGAGGAGGTTGTTCTTTGTTTTGAATTAAAAGTCCCATTTGTTTTGTAAGAGCAGCAATAGCATCAGCGTTTTGTTTGTTAGACTCGATAACGTGAGACAAAACATCGTCGTTAGACTTGTTACTAGCACTTGAAACTTGTGTTTTATTTCGAGAAGTTCTAACTTTTGCTTTGTTTTCAATGATCGTGAAAGCTTCTTAAGTGTTTCGAGCTAACAAATTACCACCAGCAGCAGAATTAAGCGAATCTTGATCAGCGGGATTCAAACCATTGTAGAACGTATCAATTTGATGTAATTCAGAAAACCCGTGATTAGGACACTTTTCAAGTAACTCTTTGAAACGATCCCAAGCCTCGCTGAATGATTCATCGAAAGCTTGTTGGAATCGAAAGATTTGAGTATGAAGATTTGAGGTTTTAGAAGTGGACAGAAATGGTTGAGGAACTTGTTGGCTAAATCATTCCAAGTATGAATCGAATTAGGGGGTTCTTTTTCCAACCAAGTACGAGCAGCTCCTTTGAGAGAAAAGGGAAACAATTTCATTTTGACAACATCATAAGGAACTTGGTTGATTTTAATTGTTTCAGCAATGTCGGTCAAGTTCCGAATGTGAACATAAGGATCCTCGTGATCAAACCCGTGATAGGATATACCCGAAATGAGATTGAGTAATCCATGATTGATTTCAAAGTGATTTGCTTGAATATCGGGAATCACGATGGCTCTCCTCACCCCTTGGAAAGGTGATTGGAGTTGCTCCTCCATTGGACGTGGATCATGAAGGTTGGGGATCTCCTCCGTTGGGACCCCCGTTAGGTTGTGCACCGTTGTTGTTGTTGTTGTTCATTTCCTCGAGGTTTTGAGGATTAACACGGTTTGGACGTCGTATAAGACTCTCGGGATTAGAAAGTGGTGGAAAAAGTTCGTTATAAGAAGAACGGGTGTTCATACAAAATGAAACAAATCAAAGTGAAACAAATTGAAAAAGTAAGTTGAAATGAAAATCTTTTAGGTTTTTATGTTTTATAAAAGAAAAATGAGAAATATTTTTGGTTTTTATAGGTTTTATAATTTTTTTGTTGTTTTTATGTTTATGAAAAACAATAACTTCCAAAAGAAGGTTCTTCAAAACACAATACTCAATGATCTAATGACTTAAACTTATCAACCGCTCCCCGGCAGCGGCGCCAAAAATTGATGATCGTCTAATATTAAAGCGGTGAAGCTTAAACACGGATCGTTGTCCCAACGAGGGTTGAATTTATCTTGTCACTCGAGTCGTGAGTTATGTGAGATGAATAAGTTTGAAAGATGAGATTTGGTTTTTTAGTTATTCTACGAAACTTTGTTTAAAACTTAATGAAAGTACAAACGTGTTTAAAATAACTAAGATTAATGAGAAAAAAAACATGAAACTAAATATACTAAAGTAAAATGAAATTTCAACTTCAAAGTATAAAAGAAAGTAATAAGGAAAATTTTTTTGGAGTTTTGTATTTAATTAACGATAAGAGAAGTTTAACTAAAGAAATGATTAAAGATTTAACGTACTAATACTTAAACTAATAAGAAAAGAAATTAAACTAAGGTAAATAAATCTAGAAAGGATTTTAGAAAATTCGGCGGAGTTTCGTTTAGAAAAGAACTAAACAAAACCCTCACTCGATGAAACGATGAGGATAATAAAAGCCTAGCTCGGCTTATGAAACTCGACTCAAAAGAAAACTTAGAGTGATACTCGCAAGAAATTTTGTTGCCAAGATGAAACTCGCAACTTAGAAAAGCTTACTCGCAATTTTATGAAAATGATACTCGCTAAAACATATAACCAAACTCGCTAAAAATGAAAATGAAACTCGCTAGAACATGTAATACTCGCTAAACCCTAAGCATACTCGCAAGAACATAGTACTAAAAATTCATACTCGCAACTTATGACCCAATACTCGCTAAAAAGGAAAATGATACTTGCAAGAACAATGTGATACTCGCAAAAACAAACACAAACTCGCAAAAATAAAATGATACTCGCAAATTTTGAAACCAAACTCGCAAAACCCTAAGTTTCAAACTCGCAAGACGAAAAACTAAACACCAAACTCGCAAAACCCTAAAATCAAACTCGCAAAAACACAAATTTAGACGATGGAACTTTTTTAGACGTGAAACTAATGAGTAAATCTAAGGAAAACTCATGAAAACTTATTAAGAAACTAGGTTTAATCACTAAAAACTTATACATAAGCTAGCGAACCAATTTAAGCCCTAACCCATATTTTTTTTCTTATCTCATTCGAACCAATTATACATGCAAAGGTGGTAAGATTTTTATATAAGCTTTTGTAGATTATTAAGATAGTTGTAAATAACTATTGATAACAACTAAGATAAGCTCAAAAGATTTGTAGATGAAAAGAAAGATTAAGCTAGGAAAAAGATTTAAGACATGAAAAGTAAAATTGCATTAATAAAAAGACTTACACTAATGAAAACTAGACTCAAAATAAAAGCTAAGACTCAATAATAACTAGCTTACAAATGAGGCTAAGGGGGGTATTTAAGGGAGCAAGGAAGCTTCCCTTTTTTACATCGTGTACGGTTTAGCCCCTGTACTTTGATATCTCATGAAAGCTACACATAAACTTCTATTACAACGCTACTAAATGTTCTAACAATTAAACGTAAGTCCTTGTAACTTGAGGTAGCGTGTTGACGTGCTTTCCAAAGGTCTTTGAAGACGTAAAGGACTCCATTGCTCGGAATTTTGTGGAAAGGGCTTACTCTTGATATTAACTTGAAACTTCGATAATGTCCTCTTATTTTCTTGAAGCCTAAAAAAAATTCCGTCGTCCCGGGCTTTTCTATGAAATTCATCTTTGGCTTCAACTTTAAGACTCTTGTCCACATCTCGTGCTGTTTTAGGCTTATTTGTGATTTTATGTCGTTTTTGCAATATCCTTCCCGGCACAGTCACAACACAAAAACACGATATCTTGGCGTTTTAATTATTTTGGTCTTTAAGTCTGAAAATGGGTGAATTAACAAAAGTCATGTGAATAAGCACATCCCAGAGCCAAGCCATATTATAACAAAAAAAAACGGTGTAAAAGCAAAGGTATCCTAATGCCTCTTTCATGTAATAGATCTAACTACACGAATGTAGTCTCACTTGTGGATTTGAGATGGTTCCTACGAAGTTCTAGAATCTAAGCGCTTACCGGCTACCACAAATCATAGCATCAAAGATGGAATGCTTTTCCTACCAAGTCTAGGGAGAACCTGCACAGGGTATTTGGGTGGAAAATTTTTTAGTGGTACGGTTTGTGCCAGTACTATATATTCTACCAATGAGCACGCTCATAAGCCAAAGTCTTTACTTCTAAATGTTTGTAAAAATTTTAAAGTTTGGCGCTAAAAATTTACCTGTAATGAACATATTCTCCTCGGTTTATTACAAATGAGTGACTATGCATAACAAACAAAAATCAAGCGATGTCTTCTCTAAGGCCTTCAGTTACCCCCCGCCCCCCCCGCCCTTACACTGTAAAACCAAAACCATTCGTCCAATGTTCAAATGAAGAAAAAGTAAATAAAATTGAAAGAATTAGAATTAATACTCCCTGATTTCGTTTGATGTGGATTGTGAAGGTAGCATGGTTAGATTCCTTCCAAGAAAGAGGAAAGCGGGGGCGAAAGGCTGCCTTCCGATAAGCTAAGAATAATTGTTGGTTGTCAAAGGTAAACTGTTAATTGAGATTTATGTATAAATGCCCCTCGCATACAGCGTTGTTGTTATCTGTTATTATCATTATGTAAATAGGATGGTGATAATGTGTGGAATGAATATTTTTGCCAAAATTCTTGGAGATTATAAGTTAGAGAGATTATACAAAATTTTTTATTTTCTGGAAGAAAAAAATAAACTTCAAGATATTGAAGAAAAATTTTTGCCTGACGTCGTAGGTTTAATATCCCTGAGCGTCAGAAATGATCTAGAACAGAATTCTCATGTTAAGTTTCCGAAAATCTGGAAACTGATACCTCTACTTTCCTTGGATTCCTGGCAAATAAGGATTATGACTTTTATCCAAGCATTGTAGCTCAGAACAATATCGTAATATGTATTCTTAATTTTTGTACAGTTGTATGATTCATGCAGTCTGTGGGGGTAGGTAACCATAGGATTTCCATTACACTTTAGCTTTTTGGCAAAATAGCCTTTTGTTATGTAGTTAAGAGAGTATTAAACGAGAGGAAGCGAGGGTGTTACAAGTTAGTTTGTAATATGATCATTATAGCATGATTTTATATTATCATTACATACGGAAACAATAAAATCAAATAACAATTACAATATAAAATCACACAAAGCTTTGGTGTCTTCTCTCTATATGATATGCTTTTTTTATATACGAGTGCTTGTAGCTATTGATCATTATGTCATCTGTTGTACTAACGTCTCGCCTGAATTTGTTTCGCAATCCTCCCTCCATCATTTCTAACAACGTCCATACTACTTGTCATCTAGCCGAAGTGGGAGGTTCAAACAATCTTGTTATGAATATAGGTCGCTTTATTCCAATACATCATCATGCCACTCTCTTATCCTAATGCATTGATGTCCTCAATTGCACCAATGTAATCTTTGTCTAACTGGGGCACAAATCGGAATTCTTTTGCCTTATAGGGCATCCTATAAGTGATTCTATCAACGTTATTAGAAAACTGAACCGTGCCTTCTAAACGATCATACTTCAAATTGGACACCTCAACAAATGGTTTGCCTAACACAACGTGAGATAGGCGGCAATCAACAACACTTGCCAGATCTTCAAGGACCATGAAGTCGGTGACAATGGTGAAATTTCCGACAAGGACATGAATACCCTTAATTCTTCCAACGAAGTTACAAACTCCGCCAGGATACTTTGGGTCTTTCCTAGGCTCAAGTGGTCTATTCATGATGTGGCTATAAAGGCTTGAGGACATCACGTTGATTGGGGATTCACATTCAATGTAAGCATGCTCAATATGTTTGTACCCAATCATACATGGTATCTTCACATTCCCAGGATCACCCCTCTTAATTTTTGGGTCGATTTTAATAAAGGGTGGTCTAGGTTGTATAGTAGGCAATCTCCTCCTTAGTGGGGTATAAATTGTAATAATCATCCAACCTAGGATCTATCTCTTCTTCATAAAGCTTTTCAACCAACTTGTCAACCATAAGATTGTTGTTTTCTAAGTAATTATCCGAGTACATGGCGGTTGCTAGCTCGTTAAGGGCATAGTCAAGCTCTATATCAATCATACTATTGAGCTCCCTAAGGTCACTTATCTCTTCCTCAATTTGGCTACGTAACAAAGCCACTTCGTCTTGTGTAAGGGGTAGATTCGCGTTTTCCATAATGGCCAACGGAATAATTAATGGGCGAGTAATCACGAACAAAAACACAAAGAAAATAGATAGGCTAAAGAAATCCTAGAAAAATAAAAATCTCACTAGAAAGGAATCTAGTGAGTAGACCTAATAAAATAAAAAATTCTACCTAAACAATAACTATTCCCCGGCAGCGGCGCCAAAAACTTGATGAGCGTGAGATTGCGATGAGCGTGAGATTGCGACCACGCAACAGGTTTTACCTCTCAAGGGATCTTGAGAAGCTTGCAATCCCACCAGGCAGTGTACCTGGTCGGTGTAGTATAGTGTAGTGGTAAGTACGTGGGATTGATCGTTCTCTCACAGGGAATAGTGTTCGTTAGGATAGAAAAACTACTCTAAAAGGTCTAAAGGTGAAGGAAGATTATTTTGGTATTTTTTTATTTTATGGAAAGCAAGTAAAATCTCGGGTTTTGGAGGAGTGGGCGGAATTAGTTGCTAGTCAACTAACCCAAAAACTACAATTGCAATAAAAATAAAATAACTAAACTATTGTGGTTGTGAAAACTTATATGGAGACAAATGTGTTTACTTAGATTTCCTTACTCCCTAACTATCTTTTACCGGTTAATTGGTGTATGTATTACTTGCGTGGATGACGGGTGTATTCCTTAACAATTCATGGGGTGGCGTACATATCTCCCCAATTCTATGAGCTCTTATCTCCTCCTACAACGATGCGTAAAGCACCCAATCATAGGGATTGTAAACAGTGGCTCATGCGTTAAATACTACCTTAATAACCTAGTACGCATTAGTTACATGTTTCTTAAGACGTTCAAGCATGTTACCATATAGGAGTATTGCCAGTTTTCTTAAGCCTAACATTGATGAAACATTCATTCCAACAAAGTAATAACACACCAATCAACCAATAATTAATAGTTAGGTTTCATTAGATCTAAGCAAACACAAGAAAAATCTAGCCTAGCATGTTAATTGAATGACAAGCGTAAGATATAATTAACCAACACATAGACATATTGATTAATTTAAGTGAGGACTTATCTTTAATTGAACATGAAGGTTTCAAGGGTGAAAAACCCTTGAAAATACAGCCAAATTCGTCTTTAGGGTTTTTCCCAAACTTGTACCAAAAGTTCCACACTGATGAATGAAAAATTGAAAAATATATATAGATTTTACATTCTGACGGCGTCAGGTTATGGGTTCTGACGCCGTCAGCTCGCCGTCATTAGGGTTCTCGGATGGCCTAGATTTACTTCTGACGCCGTCACTCTTTATTTTGCTCTGGGCCGTCACTCTTTAAGTTAACACCTGACGGCCTACTTTCTCTAACACCTGACGTCGTCACGTGTAAACATCTTGTTTTCTTCATAGGGCGTCTAGTGTAATCTGATTTCACTCCTTTTTCAACATTGGCTGACGGCGTCACCTTGTGACTCTGACGCCGTCAGGTAGGATTTCCAGCTTCTTTTGAGACTTTGTCGTTTTCTTCAATTTTATGCTCCAAAAACGTCCAAATATGCATGTTTTCCAGAATTCTTCTCAAAAGTGCCTAAAATGACAAAAGGAACGATTTAGGGCAATATTTGATCACATTTACTCGAATTAGGGATTAAATGACCCCTTAAAACGGGTACACTTTTCGTCTCATCAGTTCCCAAGTATACTCTGGTCCTCTTTCAGAGTTCCAGCGTACCTTGACGATAGGAATCCGGTGATGTTTTAGATTTTTGACCTCTCGGTCCATGATTTCGACTGGTTCCTCTGTGAAATTGAGCTTATCATCTAATTGAAGCTCTTACATAGGAATGATGAGTGATTCGTCGGATAAACACTTCTTAAGATTGAAGACGTGAAACGTGCCGTGTATACTACTTACTTCATCCGGCAATTCAAGTCGGTATGCCATCGGACCAATTCGTTCTAGAACCTTAAATGGTCCGGTGTATCTCTGATTAAGCTTTCCATGCTTTCCGAAATGAAAGACACCTTTCCTAGGTGAAACTTTCAACATAACCTTGTCTCCAACTTGAAATTCTAAAGGCTTACGTCTCATATAGGCATAACTCTTTTGCCGATATCTTGCGGCTTGTAAGCGTTGTCGGAGTTGAACTATTTTCTCATTAGTCTCATGGATTATCTCTGGTCCCGTAAGTTGAACTTCTCCAACTTCGGCCCAGCAAACAGGGGATCTACACTTTCGTCCATAAAGTGCTTCATACGGTGCTGCCTTAATGCTAGCGTGATAACTATTATTATACGAGAATTCTATCAACGGTAAGTGTTTCTCTCATCCTTTTCCAAAATCTATCACACATGCTCGAAGCATATCCTCGAGTGTTTGGATAGTTCTTTCACTTTGACCGTCGGTCTGAGGATGATATGCCGTACTCATGTCTGAGATCCATGAAAACCGCTGGTGCGTTTGTCAAACCAAATTGCATCACTTGAAATTCATAGTGCCCATATCTTGTTCTGAAAGCGGTATTAGGCATATCCTCTTCCCTCACTCTCAGTTGATGATAACCAGATCGTAAGTCGATTTTCGAATAAACACTCGAACCTTGAAGTTGATCAAATAAGTCATCAATCCTGGGTAATGGGTATCGATTCTTGATAGTAAGTTTGTTCAATCCACGATAATCGATACACATCCTAAAGATCCGTCTTTCTTCTTAATGAATAGGACAGGAGCTCCCCAGGGTGATGTACTTGGACGTATGAAACCTCGATCAGCTAATTCCTGGAGTTGTTCAGAGAGTTCCTTCATCTCTGAAGGGGCTAACCTATAAGGGGCTTGGGCTATAGGTGCCGCGCCGGGGATTAAGTCGATTTGAAATTCTATTTGATGAACGGGAGGTAAGACAGGTAAATCCTTAGGAAAAACTTCTGGGTATTCCCTGACTACAGGGATCTCATCCAGTTGTTTTTCATCTGGCTTAGTCTCTGTTACTTGAATAATGAAGACTTGAAAACCTCGTGAGATGTATCGTTCCGTTTTGATACATGAGATGAAGCTAAGATGGGTTTTACTTCGATCTCCTCGGATAATTAAAGTTTCACCGTTGAGAGGTACATTGATGATTTTCTCGTCACAAAGAATCTTAGCTTGATTCTTAGACAACCAATCCATTCCCACAACAACGTCAAAACTACCGAGTCTCATAGGTATAAGATTGATTTCGAAAGGGTGGTTAAGTAAGGTTAGGGTACAACCCTGAATGACGGTGTTAGTACTAACTAGGTTTCCATCGGCCATTTCTATGTCATAGTAGGTATCTAAGGCTATGGGTTTGATCCTAAGTCTAGAGGCAAAAGGTATAGATACGAAACTCATATCGGCTCCAGAATCAAATAGTACTCTAACTAGATGATGGTTTAAGAGAAACTTACCCGTGACTACGTTCGGATCTTGCGGATCGTTTCTATCCCTCAACATGTAGGCTCTACCCTAGGCACCATCAGTATTTTTCTTTGGACATCTATTTGAATAGTGTCCCTTTTCTCCGTAAGCATGACAAATGACCGTTGCTGGTGGCGGATTACCCCCAGTGGCTGGTCCTTTGTGCCTGCAATCCTTTGTCTGATGGCCCACCTTGTTAAATATGTTACATTTGATGGAACAAGGCCCTGCGTGATGCCAATTGCATTTCTTACACAGAGGGGCTTTCCCAGCATAACCATTTCCCTCATTTGGAGTGGCGGCATAAGCTCTAGCATTCTCTTGCCTTGGGTTCGGTTAAGGATAGGGGTTAGTCCGGTGATCACTATTTGTATTACGAGTGTTGCTGAAACCTCTCCCATCGTGGAACTTTCGTTTATTATCATTGGGCGCTGGCACAGTGTTGTGCTTTGTTACTTGATCCATTAACCTCAAAGTAATGTTAATGGCTTCCTCTAAATCTTGCGGTTTAGAGGCAGTAACATTCCCTTCGATACTCCGGGGCAAACCTCCAATGAAAACTTCTATTGTCTTTTCAGTAGTTGGCACCATTATGGGACGCAAAGTTGCCAATTCTTGAAATCTCCTAATATAAGTTTTGACATCGTTCCCCTTCACAGTCAAGTTATAAAATTCATCCTCCATTTTCTTGACTTCCGTTCGAGGGCAGTATTTCTTAATCATAAGCTTTTTAAAGTCAGTCCAGGATAACTTGTATGCTTCCTCAATTCCTATTGGCTGAGCATACGAGTTCCACCAGGACAAAGCTTCTTCGGTAAGAGTACCGGTAGCAAACTTAACTCTACGATCCTCAGTACAGTTACTACGGGAGTTTACTGATTCACACCTCTCGAACCAGTGAATCAGTCCTATGGCCCCTTCCATCCCCTTGAAATTGAATGGCTGACAGTTCATAAATTCCTTGTAGTTACTCTTCTTCACTACAGGAATTTCGGGTTTCTAGCCATTTTAACATTCCTAGCTTCTAGTGCCGCAGTCACACTGTCAGCAACTAGTTGCTGGATGGCTTCCTGAGTCATGGCGGGAGTGGAGTAGTAGGAGTAGTCGATCTTGTACGTGCCATTCTATAGACGTTCACAAGATAAGATGGGATAAGAATAATGTCATTTCCAATTAGGCATTCTTGCAAGTTCTAACTAATAGAAGCTTGCGTAGTGACGGAAGATACAAGTTCTAACTCTTAGAACATTGTCTGATACCGGAGAAATAGAGTATAGGGAATCCTAAAACTAAAAGGGCGGATTTCCTAATAAGATTTACTATATTCGTCGAAAGTTCGTTTCCCCCGTCTAAAGGCATAATGATACTAACCTAAGGGATTCTAATTGTTATAAGTTTTAGTGTTCCTAAGTAGAATTACTAGTTTTTAAGATTCCTAATGACTTCGAGTTCTTTAAAACCTAAGGTAGGCCTATAGTGATTCCTAAGATATAAGGCATAGGGGATCCTAATGCGGGATATGTAACTAAGTATAGGCAAACTATAATTTTTNAAACTAAAAGGGCGGATTTCCTAATAAGATTTACTATATTCGTCGAAAGTTCGTTTCCCCCGTCTAAAGGCATAATGATACTAACCTAAGGGATTCTAATTGTTATAAGTTTTAGTGTTCCTAAGTAGAATTACTAGTTTTTAAGATTCCTAATGACTTCGAGTTCTTTAAAACCTAAGGTAGGCCTATAGTGATTCCTAAGATATAAGGCATAGGGGATCCTAATGCGGGATATGTAACTAAGTATAGGCAAACTATAATTTTTATAACGACTTGTTCCTGTATCTTACAGGGTGAAAACTACACACATACTACCTATTAGACTACCTTTATAACTAAACTACCTATATAACTAATTCTACAACCTTACTAGTTTGATCCTTTGTTGTTCTTAAGTTCTTGGATTGCTTCTAACAGATCCCTTATGTCAGATTTATGACTATCTCTAATATCTTCGATGATCATTTCTATAGTGGGAAGTCTAACATGAGCGGTAACTACTTCATCAGAGTGTCCTTCATACTTTGTTTGTAACTTAAAGATTTGGCTACGTGTTTTCTCTAATTCATTCTCTAACCTAGTGTAGCCTTTTTGAATTATCACTCTACCTTTTCCTAAGTCACTAATCTTATTTTCTACTTCTTCAATACGTCCTAAGGATAACTGATTCGTGGTTTGCGACCTACGCAGTAGGTTTTATCTCTCAAGGGATCTTGAGAAGCTTTCAATCCCCACCATGCAGTTTACCTGACCGATGTAGTATAGTGAAGTGGCAAGTACCGGGGGATTGATCGTTCTCTCGGGGAATAGTGTCGTTAGGATTGAAAACTACTCTAATTAGGTCTAAGAGTGAGGGATGATTCTTTTTGTATTTTTATATTTTATGGAAAGCAAGTAAAAATCTCGGGTATTTGGAAGAGTAGGCGGAATTAGTTGCTAGTCAACTAACCCAAAAGCTACTAATGCAAATAAAATAAAATAACAAGAAAATAAAAGTGTTTGTGAAACTAATATGGAGAAAAGTGTGTTTACTTAAATTTCACCGCTCCCTAGCTATCTTTTACCGGTTAATTGGTTTGTTACAATTGTGTGGATGACGGGTTGTATTCCTTAATACCATTCGTAGGGCCGTGTACGATCTTCCCTAACTCTATAAGTGCAAACTTCATTCTATATCGACACGTTTAGTATCCAAACCATGAAATCACTAGTAATTACTTATACATTAAATACAACCAAATAATCGTAGTACACATCCGATTCATGTTTCTTAAGACGTTCAAGCAAGTCACCAATTGGAAGTTAGCCCGTTTTCTTAAGCTTAACATCGACTTCACCCACCCACAACAATTAACAACAAACCAACAACAAGTAATCAATAGCTAGGTTTCATTAGATCTAAGCAAACACAAGAGAAACCTAGCCTAGCATGTTAATTGAAAGACAAGCATAAGATATAATCACACAACACATAGACATATTGATTGATTTGATGGAAGACTTATCTTTAATTAAGCATGGATGAAAACAAGGGTGAAAAACCCTTGAAAAAGGCAGTAAATTCGACATAGGGTTTAACCCTAAAGTTCTCCCAAAAGTTACACACACTTTAATGAAGAAAAATCCTAAAGTATATTTAGAAAATACATTCTGACGGCGTCAGGTTATAAATCCTGACGCCGTCAACTCGCCGTGTCTAGGGTTATCGGATCACCTAGATCTACTTCTGACGCCGTCAGCCTTTAAAACCTTCTGGGCCGTCTCTCTTTAACTTAACACCTGACGCCGTCAGGTGTAAACATCTTGAATCCTTCCTTGGTTGTCTAGTAGAGTCTGAGTCCACCTCTTTTGTGTTCAGGTGACGGCGTCAGCATCCAAAGCCTGACGCTGTCAGGTAGGAATTCCAGCATGATTTGAGACTTTGTCGTTTTCTTCATTTTTATGCTCCAAAAATGTCCAAAATGCAATGTTTTTCATAATTCCTCCTGAAAGTACCTAAAATGACAAAAGGAACGATTTAAGGCAATATTTGATCATAAAATAACGATTTAGGGATTAAATGACCCCCTAAAAGCATAACACTTTTCGCCTCATCAAGTACCCTTACACTTGAGATTTGCTTGTCCTCAAGCAAATGCGCTTTTATTCCAATCAAAATATGAGCTAAGGGGTCATTTAACACTAATATAAAAGTAATTACAACAAATAGTTATTCCACCCTAGTCATAAAAAGCACGGAAATCATACACTAGCCCCTTAGCAAATAGATTACCATAGGCTTGGGAAAGGATAAAANTGCGCTTTTATTCCAATCAAAATATGAGCTAAGGGGTCATTTAACACTAATATAAAAGTAATTACAACAAATAGTTATTCCACCCTAGTCATAAAAAGCACGGAAATCATACACTAGCCCCTTAGCAAATAGATTACCATAGGCTTGGGAAAGGATAAAACCCTCCTCCACTTGGCGTAAGCACCTAAGATAAACTATCAAAGAGGGCTTTTCAAGGGTTGTAACGTTAGGTGTAGGGATACGATAAACACGGTTTGTTGGAATAAAGGATATTTTTATTGGTGGCGAGTTAACTATCTTGATCAAATACATGCACAATGTGGCGTTGCTAAGCCAAGACTCGACTCAACTTAAGCTAATAAGATAATGAAAATATAAATAAACATAAAAGGAAACGGGATGGTAGTCCGTATATTTTTTCTACTTTTCTTTTTCCAATTTTTTTTTCATACACTATTACCCTACCATCCAAAATAATGCATCATAGGGGCCTCGGTTCTCCCCTTACACTTGAACTTTTACATACTTTACAAATAACTATTCTAATGACTCGAATTAAGATAATTGAAAAACTTGGAGTACTTTAAAATATTAACGCACATATGGGGGTAATAATTGACTTCTTCCCCATTACTCCATTACGTTAGTACTTTACCCATGAGTCCCAATCGTCCCAAAACAATATGTACAAGATATGACTCGACTTAGCAACCATGTAATCAATAAGACAATTAACAAAGGGTTTAAACATGTAACAATAATACACTAAAGATAAGTGCATACAAGGTAGGCTAAGGCGATTTGGGTGTACATTTGGGTTGGATTGTAAACAAGTTCTTCCTTTAAGTAAAATGCTTAAAGTTAGAAACGAAAAGATAGGCTCTGAGGGGTGTACTAGGGGTATCGTGTACTAAAAAATGAGTACAACACTAAGGGTGTGGGAAAATTACTTGACCAATGAAGTCAATGTAATTATAATACAGGTGTAAAACAAGGGGTTTATCCTAATGCCTCTTATCATGTAGTAGATCTAACTACACGAATGTAGTCTCACTTGTGGATTTGGGATGGTCACTAACGCAAGTTCTAGAATCTAAATACTATTGGTACACAAACAAGCATACTAAATAAACTTAGTAGATTGCTAGCGCGAGTCCTTGACGCTTCAACTAACGGATGGTCACTAGTGCACTTCTTGGATCGCTGGCGCATTATTTGCATAACGGATGGTCACCAAGTCATACACTAGATCGCTAGCGCGTTAGTCAATTAATCTAACACTCGGATGGTCACTACCTTATTTATAAATTTTGAGTGGTACGGTTTTTGTGCTAGTGATACAATTCCCTATCCATGAGACGCTTATTATGCCTAAAGTTTCACTCCTATATGTTGTAAAAAAATTTAAATTTGGTGCTAAAATTCCCCTAACAAATATTCCTCTCAGTTTTATTACACATCTACCATTAAACAAACAAAAATCAAGCGTAATTGCATTCTCTAAGGTGTCTTCATTTACCCC
>LBNU01036146.1:2173-18601 GCA_014162995.1 Artemisia annua | reverse complement strand
AATGTGTAAAAAAAGTGTGAATATTTTTTTTTTTTAATTTTTTTTTTACTGATGAAGAAGTGAAAGTTGCAATTTTAACAAAATGAAGGACCCAATTTTTTATTTTATTTCTTTTATTATTATTTTTTTAGATTTTGACATATTTGTTTGTTATAAATTGGATTAAAAAGTCCTTTAGCAAGAAAGTATTGTGCACCCCACATTGGCAATTTAGTATTTTTAAGGGGTGTTTGTTTAAGTTTATTTTTAGGCTTATGAGCTTATTTGATTTTGGCTTATTTTAGGACTTGCTTATATAACTTTATTATGTCATAATAAACTTATATAAGCTCACAATTTTCAAAAGAAGCCGAAAATATTGGGCTTATGAAATATAGGCCGAAAACGAATAAGCTCGTAAGCCCATAAATAAGCTTAAACAAACACCCCTCAGTTACCTTCTTTAGCAGTTAACCCTTTGATGTGTGGTGTAAATTTATGTATCTGTGTTTGGTTTTGGTGATTACAGAGTTGATTAGGACTGTGCATTTGTACCGATTGGAATCCGGTGAGGAAGAAGTGGTTGAAAGAGAATATGTGTTCCATAAGGAGACTGATTATGAAGAGATTAGCTTTTGTAAAGTCTTTACCTTGCAGAAATTTGAGGTTTCGTCGCATTTCGAAGGCCTAACTAATGGTGTCTGGCTTTGTATTTTTGTTTTCGATAAGGATCGTTGGTCTGTTGGAGATATTGATCGGTTGCCTACTGTTCTCACAATTTCAAGGTACGTTTATACATGCTACCATTAGTAGCTGTTAAAGTTTGCATTTGTATTTTAAGTTAGGTAAAATTTGTTATGATTTTAAGAGGGTACATGGAGTTGCTTATTTTTCTGCTAATCTGCTTATTTTAAAGCAGATAAGCAGTTTGAAGTGTTTGGATCATATAAACAGCTTCTGCTTCTCTGTTTACTTTGGGGCCAAATTAGCAAGTTTTAATAAGTAGGCTGGGACATGTTTATAGAGTGATTATTTTTGGTCTAGTTTCATAAGTTTTAACAACTTAAAAGTGCTTATTTAAAAGCAGAAGCTTAAGCAGCAAAAATAAGTAATCCCTTACGCCCTCTAAAGAGGAAAGAGTAATTATTGTTACATTAATGTTACCATAAGGCAAGTTACTAAAAATAGCAGTTTTTCAGGTGTTGAATTTGGAGATTGAAAAACATTAAGGTTTAATTTTTAAGGTCAAAGTGTGGACTTTAATTATGGAGATGCAGGGATTTTCGGTTTTGTTATCCTATCTAGTGTTGAAAATCTCTCCATCTCGTTAGTCTGCTATCTTTAGTGCTGTTGTTTAGTCGAGTTACCAGGTTGGGTTTCTGTGATTGTTTCTTCTGTTTGGTTCTGGTTCTTGACTTCTTTCTCTGTTTAATAATAGTTTGACTGTTTCTAAATTAATATTTTAAATTTTTAACCCTTTCTGCCTGATTGTATCAGGGTTGTAAGCTTACATGCTGATTAATTGGTTTTGAAATGGTGGCCCTAATGCGTTCCTGTATTTACACGTGAGAGTTGAAAATAGGTCTTAGGGCCTGTTTGATTAACATTTTTTTAAGTCCTTAATAAATTAAGTGTCTGTCTAGATATATGATGTCTGAATATCAAATGAATAATTGCTGTTTGTTTGGTATGCTGAAAAAGGTGTATGAAATAGAGTAAATTACCATTTTATTACAAGGATTAAAAATGATTGCTCGAGCTCACTGGTTTGATCCATGCCTAAAGATTTTAGGAAAAAAAAATAAAAAAATAAAAAAATAAATAAAAAAATAAAATAAAATAAAAGCACTTGTACAACTATAATGCACATACAAAATACAGAACCCACAAATTAAACATAAACATTATAATACAAAACTAGTATCGTTTAAGTATAATGAGTTTATCTGACGAAGTTATGTGTAGGAATGTGATTTTAGTATATTAAGCCGATAGTCATAAGCAAATCCCATAAAGCAATCATATACTGTTCCATGCATGATAATTTTCCCTTTTAATCTATTTTACTTATTCAATGATTTAATCAATGAGATCAAATTATGTATTGTTTATAACAACGTAGCAAAGGTTATACTACAGTTGAATTCATGATAAGTAACAGTCATATAAAGTGATTGCAATTATATGAATACAAACAAAACAACAAAATAAACACATAGATATTATCCTGTACACCTGCTACTGGAAAATTGATTATGATATGGATGATGAAACTCAGTAAAAATATACAGAGGAGAGGTGGGATATTTGATGGTAAAAATATTAGGAGGATTGGTACCCTAAAAGAGAGGTTACGTGGGACTAGAAGTTGGGAGATGGAAGGGTAAATGTGGAAAAAAGGATAGACTTAATTGGGAGACCCTCACCCCCATGACCTTTTCCAGTTAGTTTTTCTTAAATTTTAAGTGAAAAACAAACAACTATCTAATGACTTAGTGAATTTAGTCATATCTTCTATACTATCTATAAAACAAAAATGTTCAAAGTGAAAAGTCAAGAAAGTGAAATGTGGAAAAAATTAAAAAAGAAATGTTGAAACAATTAATTATGAGCGAGTGAAAAGTTAAAACTAAAATAGGAAATGTTGAAAACATATGTTTCAAAAGGAAACTATTAATACACATCAAAAACCGAGTTGACCCGGGATGCTTCAAACCCGGTGGGTTGACCCGGTTTAATTTGACCCGTTTTTCAACCCAACCCGTCGGGTTGAACTGGTTTAAATTGACCTGTTTTTCGACCAGAAAGTTCTACCGGTTGAACCACCCGGGTCGAACCGGGTTTCTAAACATTATGTTTAATCCCCAAATCCTCAAACTTTTATTATTTTTCGTTTATAACCCATAAACTTTTTTTTATCACTAAAACTATCTGCCGCTATAAAATTCCGTTGCTATGCATGGGTAGTCGTCTAGTTTAAATTAAGACCTTTTAAGTCCTTATCAAACACTACCTTAGTATTAGTAATTCTAGTAGATACTCTTTGGAGAACTAATTTTTAATAAATATTTTGAAAATTTAGTAATATTTGATGTGAATTTGTTTAGTATCGTGGAAGTGAAATCAGTTGGTGATTATGACACTAAGGTAGTTTTAGCAATTTGTGTAAAAGGTTTCTTGCTGATTAATACATATTCAGTAGTAATATACTAAAATGTGAATTTCTGAGTGGTCAAACGTAGTCATATTTTAAATATTGGTAATGTCATGTCTAAGGAGAAATGAAAAGCATGTTACTTATGCTCAAGTTATCTTATACGGCACCTTATTCTTAAAAATGTTCACACAAATTGTTTAGGGCTAGAAAACATGTTTTTCTACATGTTGTTTTGTCGATGTTCATCTCCCCTTTGGCTTATAGGCTTAACAAAAAGTAAATCACTTGAAGCCGGTACTCATATCATTGTAGTCGTTCTGGAGTTTGGAAGAGCGGCCTTCTGTTACAATCTTTAATCCCTGTCCATGTTTAGCTGCATCTATTGTTATTTACAGAAAGTCTACAGTACCTTACAATCAGGATGACTAAGTACCAGCAACAGGCATTACTGTTTGCTACATGCCTTTTTTAGCCTGCTGTTTAAGAGTGATACGACCCTAGACTAAATATTATATTATTATAGTTATTATTAGTATTTTATTTGTTAGATAAGTATAATCGCTATTTAATTAGTAGATAGTGTTTAATCAAAGTAAAGATTATATCTTGTTCTACAAGATTAGTATTAGGGTGTCTTTTATTATAAATAGATGAATAGGGTTGTCATTCTTACTATGTTGAATGATATGAATTATTGATTTGGTTATCAATATTGGGGGTTGGTTTATCTCATCAATATAAGCCATATGGTTGGTGTTTCGGTTTATCTCATTAAAATAAACCATCTATCTTGTTATTTTCTTCTTTTTATCTATTATCGATCCGGTTCGTATCATTATGTAGAGCGCTTGAAAAGATAAAAGCAAAGTACTCTTTCCAATTGATTTATGGTTTATGACATCTCTTTGGGGATACCACCTTCTTCTATTTAGTTACTACCTCCGTCCCATATTTATTGTCCATCTTTCCTTTTTCGGTTGTCCCAAATTAATTGTCCACTTCCATAAATAGATAAGGAATATAAATCAACTTTACCATATTACCCTCATTTGTGGTTATTATTACAAACTTTAAAAAAGTTGAAAATTAATTAGTTAAGGGTAAAACTGTCTTTGTGCAAAAAGTAAGAGAGAGAAAGCTGTAAATATGATGTTTTTCTAAAACTGTGTGTTTTTGTCTGCGGACAATAATTTTGGGACGGAGGTAGTATTTGTTTAAATGATGTCAAGGATGGCGCCGCGGCATGGCCAAGTTTAACTCACAACAAATTTTTGAGGGGAATGTATGGAAGTTCGTGAGTCAAGTCATTGTAGTTTGTCTTGATGAAGTCAATATAGACCAAGTAACTGTATTTCCAGTTGAATTGGATCTGTTCCAAGTTGGAACAGATATGTCGGTAGTAGGGTTTTAAAGACCAATTTAGGCTTATTTACATTTTGTTCATAGGAAATAGTCATGCTTTATATGACTTATCTATGGAAGTCTCCAGTCTACTTGATTTTGTGTGTGTCACCACTACTGAACACACAAATAGATGGAAATTGTATTTGTTTCTGTGCATGATAAATTTCTATTTCTGCCTATGGTTTCTGTCACATGGCTGTCGATCTAACGTTGTTGAATGCATGTTCATCTGGTAATCACTAGTCTAAAAAACAAAACTGATTCAAATCTAGTTACTGGAAAGTCATATTGACATTTGCTATTCTAGATAGTAATAAACAACTATTTTATATAACCCACTTGCATAAATTGTTTAAACAAGCATTGATACATTGATACTTGTATGTTGAATATGTGATTAGCCAGTCCCTTGTATATATAGTAGCAACGGCATTCTTGAACATATGACAGTTAATGATGTACAGTGAGACTTAAGTAAACAATATTACTTGAATACAAGATAAACGCAATACATGCACAAAAGGTCACTTGCTATTCGATGTTATATTAGTCTTTTGTTTTTTCAGCACATGCCTACTTGATTGACATCATAACATGATTCGTGAGTATCAGGAATCACAAGTTGGAGACAATCCCAACATTGGCTAAAGACCTTCAAAAAATTATTCAGCTGAGCAGTGAAAGTATAAAGTTTGAACAATGTACTAGTGATTCTGAAGAAGCAGGTAAAGGGAAAGAAGACAAAGAAAACCAGTGTAAGAATCGTCACAGGTGTGATGTGGATCTCAACTCTCTTCCTAGTGGGTTATCAGAAAATGAAGGAAGTGTTACAACAGGAAGTGATCAAAGTGTCACAGGTTTGACTTCACAATTTTTGTTCTTTGACTGGACTCCGTATTTCTTATGTACCATCAGTCTATCAAAAACACCTGAAGAATTCTTGAGTGAAACATAGAGAAGGCTAATCATAGGCACCTTTACCCAACTTTCTAGATAGTCGACTGCACAAATAGGAAGTACTTGGTTGATAACAATACAATTTCATCCAAAACAGTATGTACCTACACATTTCTAGCAGCGTTTATAAGGCCATTGATCTAAGAATGGAGGAGTAATATAAATACGGATATATATATATCTTCATTGTTTCAAAAATGCATCATCAGAGCCTTCGTCTCTTAAGAGTGCAACACATCGCTTTTCTTTGCAGCCTTTCATATATCTTCATTGAATCAAAAGTATCATATGCAATTCATTTTCGCCCCCCTCTCTCCAGAGTTGTGTTAATGTTTATGGCATAAGACCAAACTGGTTTCTCGATTGCTTACTCTCAACTTTATAGTATGTTCAATAACCCGCCCTAGTGGTTTCATTAGATGGCTCTTAAGCCACATTCTATGATTCTTTTTGTTTTTCTGTAGGTTAGGTTGCATCTCATTTCTTTAGTCATAGGATATCAACATGAAATTTATCGAAGGATCTAGTCACCCTCACTACACACCTTGCTAGAAAATTATATGAATGCTATTGGACCTTGGAGCCTAACCTACATTCCTCCTTCACGGTGATTACTTCAATATGTTGAAACATTAATCTCTCTATCGCCCTCTAATCTCATCATTTTTGACTAAATTTCTCTTTGTCTCATCCTTCATGCATTTAATGCGACTTATGTCTTTAGTTTTCCTTCTCTTATCATAGCCAACTTTTATATATCGTTCCCCTTTCTTTAGTTACCTATTATGGGTATAATTTTTTCCATGCTTCACTTATTTTAGTCGAATTTTATATATTTAGACTAGTTTATACTCCTGCAGATTCTCTACATTCTTTTGTATGCACATGTCATCGTTCCCAGTATCCAGGTAGCTTCTCATTCAACTTTCCTGAACTTCTCTTTAGATTGTTCAACCAATAAACAGACCCCAATTGCCTATTTTAGACTCCACCACCTAGCTATATGGTGTTTAACGCATTTACCTGATCTAACATCATGTCTAATGTGAATGTGTGCCACTTAAATCCCCTGTTACGTCACCCAGTTTGATGTTAGTGAAACTGTGATGACTATCGAATTGCCCTTTTTAAGTAAATGGTTATCATAGCAGTGGAAATTGTGTGCAGCATGGTTAACTCTTTTTCTCATCTAATATGGTGCAGTTACTGCAGATTTTTTAGGGAAGAAGAAAAGGAGGGCAGCAACTAAAGTCATAGCTAGCCTTGCTTTAGAAGATCTGTCCAAGTACTTTGGTGTTCCTATCATTCAAGCTTCAAAAAGCTTAAAGGTTGGACTCACAGTTCTCAAGAAGAAGTGTCGAGAGTTCGGCATTCCTCGTTGGCCACATAGGAAGATCAAATCACTGGATGGGCTCCTTTCCAATCTCCAGGTCTGTGCACACTCCTCTATTATTCATAGTTGCTTTCACTCACTCTAGAATACAAGATGCATCATTATCAATTACTTTTTTGGATGAAAACTAGAAGTTACAAAGTACTATCATGTGTAAACTTCTTTCTTAAAATGGAAAGTGAACAAAAGTACGCTGCTAGCTTTTCTCAGTTTGCCCTGCCAAATATCTGCCAAGAGTTCTAGTTTTTACTGCATCACAATTTTGCTATGGCAATAGTATACACAGGCATGATTAAATGTACATGGCACGCAGGTAGAGTTAGCTAGACAGCGAGAGGAGGACACAGGTGCAGCCAAGGCGGTTGCAGAGATGCAGAAAATGA
This sequence comes from Artemisia annua, assembly GCA_014162995.1. Lineage (NCBI taxonomy): Eukaryota > Viridiplantae > Streptophyta > Magnoliopsida > Asterales > Asteraceae > Artemisia > Artemisia annua. The sequence goes on along the minus strand of LBNU01036146.1, from coordinate 11,328 downwards.
TAGAAAGTGAGAAAGAAACAATAGAGAAGAAGCCGTTTATGGATATCCAGAGAGAGACCAAGAAAATAAGGCAAGACATATTTAAGAAAAGGCATAGAGCTAAAGCTCTTGAAGGCCAATGTCAAACCTTGCCATTGTTTTAGTTTTCATGTTCATATCATGCATTTAGTCAAGACTTAGGAGAATCCAAATTTTCGTGTACCTGTGATTCTAAAGTTATTCCATCTCCCTCCGGAAACTATATGGATTATTTTCTTTGGCACTCTTATGAATTATTTCTTATTTCTTTTTGTTGGTTTCCAACTGTAGACCTAAAGGCGTAAGGACTTGGGAATCTGAAAATGGGGTTCACTTACCGCCCATAAGGTTATCTCAAAACAAGTTTTATTAGGCTGAATGAAGTTGGAAACGAGTGTCTTTTTTATGTTTTATGACTTGATCCCCTGTTGAGTTCTGCTTTGTGCTTGAACTATTGTTCTTGTTTTTATTGACTTCTTATGTAAATTTGGTGAAAACACTATGTGTAGGAGAAATGATACCATGGAGTCATGTCTTGCCTAAATCATCTGGCATCATAAAGTAGGTAATGGGATCCATTTCTTGATGGTCAAGTGCAATATGTGATTGTTTTTCATCATCTGTACGATGATTGTCAAAATTTTAAGAGTAAATTACACCGTTCGTCCTTGTGGTTTGCTCCAAATCACTACCGTAGTCCCTGGTCTATTTCTTTTGCTTTTTTGCTCCTTATGGTTTACATATTGCACGCTGTCAGTCCTTATTGCTAACTGTCATTATCTTCTCCGTTAGCTCCTAATCGTCAAGTGGCAACGTTAGTCCATTAACCAACGATCATTTGCAACGTTAGTCATTTATACTAACGGTCGTTTCTAATTAACTCAAATTTTGGTTTTCTTAAAAAAATTCTATTCTACGCGGTTTTTATCGTTTCGCCCGTTTTCATGCGTATTATTAGTTTTCGTCTGTTTTATAAGTCTTCGTCCGTTTTTATACGTTTTCGTCCGTCTTTAAACGTTTTCATCTGTTTTTCTTATGTTTTCATTCGTTTTTATCCGTTTTCTTACGTTGTCATATGTTTTATTCATTTTTATACGAATCTGTATGTTTTTCGCCCGTTTTCATGCGTTTTCTAACGTTTTCGTCCGTTTTTATACGTTTTCGTCTGTCATTTTACGTTTTCGTCTGTTTTCTTACGTTTTCATACGTTTTTATCCTTTTTTATATGTTTTCTTACATTGTCATACGGTTTATCCGTTTTTATCCGTTTTCCTCCATTTTTTATGCTTTTGTCCATTTTTCTAACGTTTTCATATGTTTACTTCCGGTTTTATACGTTTTAATCCGTTTTGTACATTTTCGCTCGTACTCTTACGTCTTCACCCGTTTTCTTATGTTTCGATACGTTCTCTTACGTTTTTTCCGTTTATAAACATTTTTGTCCGTTTATATGCGTTTCCGTTTATTTTATACATTTTTCTTGCGTTTCATACGTTTTAATCCATTATTATCTATTTTCATATGTTTTTATACACTTTCATCCATAAGAAAACGTAATAAAACAAGAGAAAACGTATAAAACGCATAAAAACATATGAAACAAATAGAAACGTATAAAAACGAATAAAAATGCAAGAAAGACGTATAAAACAGACGAAAATGTATATAAGCAGACCGAAAAGGTATAAAAACGGATGAAAACTTATAAAAACGGGTGAAAACATAAGAAAACGAGCGAAAATGTATAAAAACAAATGAAAACGTATAAAAACAGATGAAAACGTATAAAAACATATGAAAACAGATAAAAACGAATAAAAACGAATAAAACGGAAGAAAACATATAAAAACAAATGAAAATGTATACAAATGGATGAAAACGTATAAAAAGAGATGAAAACATATAAAAACGTAAGAAAAACGAATAAAAGTGTAAAAATAGGAGGAAAACGTATAAAAATATATAAAAATGTATAAACCGGATAAAATCGTATGAAAACATATAAAAAAGGATAAAACGTAAGAAAAACATACGAAAACGTAAAAAGACGGACGGAAATATATAAAAACAGACAAAAACGTATAAAACATACGAAAACGTAAGTAAACGCATGAAAACGTAAGAAAACGGGCGAAAACAATAAAAACCAAAATTTGAGTTAATTAGAAACGGCCGTTAGTATAAAGGACTAACATTACAAATGATCGTTTGGTTAATGGACTAACGTTGCAACTTGACGAATGGGAGCTAACGGAGAAGATAACAACAGTTAGCGATAAGGACTGACAGCGTGCAATATGTAAACCATAAGGAGCAAAAAAGCAAAAAAATAAGATCAGGGACTACGGCAGTGATTTGGAGCAAACCACAAGGACGAACGGTGTAATTTACTAAAATTTTAATAAAAACTAACAATGGAATCTAAAATTGTTCTTTTTATATGATCAAAAAGTTACTTTCGCCCATTTACTTGATTTTGGCACGTGTAAATAGGTATTGGTGGATGGCACCCGTGTGCATCGGGCGTGGGTTACAAACTCACAACCAATCACTCGCACCCACCATCTTTTCTTGCCCATCACCCATCCGCAGATACACCGGTTTACCATGTCCATTGCTCGCGGGTAAACCTGTGGGTTTGTGAAATGTAAGATTTGCACACATGTTTATGGAAGTTTTCAAAATCAAACTTGAGAAGATGCATAAGTTATGAAATACTGATAAATATGCACACAATTAGTCAACTATCAACTAATTATATATACTAAGAGCGAGGGATGTGGTAGAGCCATTGGTGGCGCCATCACCACCAGCCCAAAAAAGGCCATGGCGCACCACACCACGGTTGGCGCCGTCACCGCTCGCGCTGTGGTGGCCAGCCCACGCCGTTATTTTTGTTTTTATTTTTTTTTATTATTTTTTTAATTGAATTTTAACGTTGGAATAGTGCTAGCTTTTTCAAATACAACGGCTAGTAGGGCGGGATAAACTTAAAATTCTAATTCAAATTTAAAATTTCAAACATTTATCTATATATAGGCTTATCCCCTGGCTTGTTTATACACACACAACACACACAAACACACATAAAATTTATCAACTCTCTCCACAACAATGTCTCGCAAAGACCTCTCCCAACAATTCCCAACTCACCGTGACCTCTCCCAACAATTCCCAACTCACCGTGACTTCTCCCAGCAATTCTCAAGTCACCATGACTTTTTTCAGCAATTCCCAAGCTCCAGCATGATTCCAGATGCACCGGTGAACACTCCACTGGAAGACATCTCTCCAGTTATTCACACCGAAAAATGAATCGGTGCCCAATCCACCGATTGTCCAACAACAACCCGATCAACCGGTGAAAAACCAACTCATTTGGAATGGGTTGACTGATGAAGAACTCTTCGAGCAAGTATGCAAGTCTTGCGAGAGGTTGAAGAAGCCGAAGAACGTGAGGCACGTGCTCGTAGGGATGAGGAAAATGCTTGTAGGGAGCGGCTAAACAGAGAAGCAACATATCACTGGGCCTTGGGGTTAAACCCTGTTCTATCAGATTCTGAGGCTTCGAGTGACGAGGGCTATGTCTCGCAAGATTCGTTTTTTTAATTCGTAGTTTAATGTTTTAAATCGTAGTTTCTATTAATGTAATGTGTTTATTTTAATTAATGAAGTTTTTTTTAGTTTATATTGTGTATATTTTATTTTGTGGAAAAGAAAAAAAAAAGAAAAAAAATTGGCCGACGGCACCAGAATTTCTGGTGCCAACGGTTACGGGCAAAATGTGGTGCCGTGGGGTTTCTAGTGCCGTGGAGATTTTTGCTGACGTGACAGCACTTTTTGTGCCACGACTTGAAGCCATGGCACCACCACACCCAGTGCTCTAATAGCATTAATATACACACAAAAAGAACAACTTTTACTTTGTGACTTGTGAATTCCACCTAAGACTAGTAGCTACCCGTGCATTAAAATTTGAAGACCAAATATTGACGAACTTGGCTTGAGAATTGAGATATCAAGTACATATATATTTGTTTGTTGATTCATATTCTTCTAGTTTTAAATAAATAAATAAATAAATAAAAGGTTGACGGGTATTTTTAAAGGTATATCGGCAAGTATTCTATAACGGGTGTGAAAGGTTTGCAAATCGGGTTTCCTAGAGACGGGTATACGTTACCCATCACCTGCCCGCCACCCGTGAGTTACGGGTTCTTCTCACCAGTTGCCATCCCTAGTTCCCTACCTACATTACATATCATAATTCAAAATTTCAAACATTTAGATTTTTATAGTTTTGAAATTTTTTAGTTTGATATGCCTTGCTACTATGTTATAGCTTTATCATGTCTAATGTAAGTTTTAGACGGCGTTTTGCTTGTGAGATTTGAAATTAAAGGTTATTTTAGGGGGCGTCTAGTTTGTGGAATTTCAAGTTACATGTTATTTAAAATTTAACAGCGTCGAAAGTACTAGGAATTGAAACTTGAAAACTTGTTACAGTACTTGTTTGGTTGGTAAAATGCTAATCACTACTACGTTATGCTTATGAAAATCATATTCGTCTACATAGTCGTATGTGTACGTATGCATGTACGTGTGTTTTTAACTACATGTTAAAATCGACACGACGAAATGTACCTTCAATAATTTTCCACACAACAATATATGACAGACGTTATGTCCTTTCAATTAATGCCATTTCTTTCTATAATGACAAATCGACAATGAAATGTCAAAATTTTTATATGAAATTTTTGCGTCGGTGTAGTCATTTATTCTTGCTTTTTTGGGATAGAAGAATTATTTACAAGAAAATTGTGTTTGGACAAACAAGTAGGGGTGTCATAAAACCCGACCCGAACCCGACCCGACCCGAACCCGACCGGGTTCGGGTCAACTCGGGTCGGGTCAATTCGGGTCAAAAATCATATTCGGGTCAATCGGGTCAACCCGAATTGACCCGAGTTCTAAACAAGGTCGGGTTCGGGTATGTTTTTTTAGCCTTGACCCGACCCGAACCCGACCCGAACCCGAGTTGACCCGACTAAACTAACACTTTACAATGTAAAATACTCGGGTTGACCCCAAACCCGAGTTGACCCGACCCGAATTGACCCGACCCGAGTTGACCCGAACCCGAATTGACCCGACCCGAGTTGACCCGAGTTCTAAATAGGGTCGGGTTCGGGTATGTTTTTTGGAGGCTTGACCCGACTTGACCCGACCCGAGTTGACCCGAACCCGACCGGGTCAACCCGAATGACAGCCCTACAAACAAGTATTTCTTTAGACAAACAACTATTTCTATATTTGTAATTTATTATTATTATTGTTATTATTATTACTATTATTATTATTATTATTATTTAATTATTTTGATCAAGAAAATCGATAATTCTTTAGTTAGATTTTATATACCTCACCATAATATTATTTCAGGATGCATTTTCTTCACTTTATACCGTAAAGTGAGAGACCCTAAGGTTATATTTTATAAATATATGCAAAAAAAATCCAAACATGGGTTTAAATTAAGAGAACTATAAAGAAATAGTTAGGAGTGGCAATTCGGGTCGGATTCGGGTTGATAGGTTGGCAGGTCAGAAAACTCCAACCCAAACCTGATCCATTTAAATCATCGGATCAACTATGTCAACCCTAACCTGTTTACATATAACTTGAACCTGGCCCATTTAACCTATATATATACTTGGGTTGGCGAGTTAAACATGTTACATGAGTTGAAAAGGTTAAAAGGTTCCGGGTTCCCATTTAACCCGTTTTATATACAAAAGTTGGCACATTACATGAGTTAAACAGATTAAACGGGTTTGCGGGTCGACCCGTTTAACCCATTTAACCCGTATAATAAAATATAAATAATTTTTAATTTACGAAAGAAAAAAAAATTAACGGGTTGGCAGGTCGATCTGTTTAATTAATTCCCAACCCGAACCTGACCTGTTTAATAAACGGGTTAGATGGTTGACCCAAACCCGACCCAAAATCTATTTAGATCAACCTGAACCTGTTAATATTTTTGTTGGTTTCAGGTCGGATTTCGTGCCGGGTGAGAAATTGCCACCACTAGAAATAATAGTGAAAAAAAACTGGTAATCAAACGAACGAAACAAATAACAAATTCAACAAACGAAGCGAAAGCTTTATTCCAAATTATCAAACCAAAAACAAAGACAAATTCAAAGGTATCAAACCCAAAATTCCAATTTAAATATTCCAAATTCTAATTCCAAAATTACCAAAAACAAATACAAAACCAAATTCAAAAGTACCAAACCCAAAATTCCAATTCAAATATTCCAAATTCTAAGTCCAAAGGTACAAAGAATTCTATGCTAAGGATCCCTATTTGTAAACTGACAGCGTATCATTATAAGTGGCCCAAACCCGCTAATCATACGCTCGAATCACGCCCAAACAACAACAGTTCGCAAGTCAACTTTGACAAGAACTACACAAACCCAGGATGAGCAAGGCCTGGTAATAATTCTTAGGCTTCATAGTACATGCACAAAGAGACAGCTGTTCTAACTGTTGCTAGCAGTTAAGATGTACGAGCCTGACGTAGCACAGTGGGGATCACACGAGCAACAAAATAGGAGAGCAGAGCACTCTCCTATACGAGCTAAAAAACGCATGACACCTGTCTTCCTTGTCCGCTCTCAGATGATCAACATCTGGCTCTCTAGCAGCCATTAATCATCTACAAAGGGTTTATCTCTAAACCCTACGAGCCTCTATATAAAAGGAGAGCAACACACACAACTTCACAAGTTTTCATACAGTTGGGCAAATACTGCCTCACAATAGTGAAATATGGTCTTTGTTTATGTAAAACCCGCATTTTCATAACATGTTTAAATTACCAAAATACCCTCTAATTTGAAATTTTGAAGAATTGTGTTCGGTTACCAAACAAGCCCTAAATCAAAAACAATTATCGTACGATCACAAACATGGACATGTAACTTCAAGTAAACAACATTTGAGTTCCAACAGTTGTAAAACCCAAAATTTTAAAATATGCAAAATGACCGAAATGCCCCTAATGCTTCAAAATTCAATAAACCACTTAAATAAACACCAAATAAATCACAAACACTTGATAATTAGCAATATATGATACATGATAATTTTTGCATGAACATTATAATATTATAAATGCCCTAAAAATGTTTGTCACCTTTATTTTAATACCTTTTGGCCGAATTACATTTATTTGTATACTTCTTATTATTTAAAATATGTAAAACTATGGGATAATCACTAATATTTTTGGGAAGATCCACAAAATCAGGAATTGGCCTATTATACCTCAATGTGGCCGAATATACCTCCCCCCATATCCTCTATACTAGCCTCAAGGCCCGCCCGATGGGCGGCTAGTTTTTATAATTTATTTATAAGATAAAAGAAATAGTAAAATGCTTGATCAAATAACGTTAAACAAATTTACTATAGGCCACTTTAGGAACTAAAAATCATTTAAACGTTAATTAACTGATGGAGTCTCAACTCTCATGTAAACAAACCGATGCAGTCTCATGTGGAAGGATCGGCCTTGCAAAAGGTTGGAGCATACATTGATTGCACCCAGAACCGATGGAGTCTCATGTAAACAACTTACAATTCCAGAGTTCTGCAAACACTTCTGATAAATCCAATATCTGAAATTGGGACATGAGTTCGTCAGTAAAAGGTAGTAAGTATATGTGACCAGTTTCATGTATTCAGCAACATATAAGGAATGTCATATAGTAATGAATAAAGTGTAGTTTTGGTGCCATAAAAGAAGTGTAGTTTGTTGTTCTATATATACATAAGATCGAGGTTATTTCAGAAAATGAAATAACAGGATATCATCAAATTATTACCAACCCACCACCCCCTAGTTGGCTTTCATCCGCAAATATTTGTAGTCCTTTAACACTTTTACGCCAAAACGCTCTTTACATTATTCATCACGCATCCTTCCAGCCCACTTGTGTGGACCAATAAGGAGTGGATTAGCACCTACCGGATACGAAATACATATATTTCTTTAATGATCACTGGAAGAAAAGAGACCCTCTCCTTGAAGAATCAACAAATTATGATTATCTAATGTCAAAAACAGGGACTCTCGCCCAATTAGTCATTAGTTATTATTAATGTGACAATTTTTGATATATATTCTTAAAGTGTACAATTTGCAAAAACAGGCATCCAAACACCGCTCAAATAGTAAAAAGAATGAGACAATAAAAAATAAATATATATAAACTTAAAGTGTACATTTAAACGCTCGTTATTATTAATGTGACAATTTTTAATATAGCACACAAAACATGATTGGGATCAAACTACTTAATTTAATTATCAATATACTACTTTATTAATCAAAATATGATTGTGACTGATAATTGAATCAATTGAAAATATTAGCAACAAACTTCTTTAATTATCAGTATACTATAATAGTAGCTTGTTATTTTTATATGCAATTAGGCCAACCAAAATTTAATAAAACTTGGTGAAAAAATTGTACCTTCTTTTTGCTCACCCTTTAGTATCCTCTTTTCTTCGTCATCATCATTCGCATCATCTTTCTCATCTTCTTCAAGACCTTCAAACAAATCTTGTTGAACAGCTTCACCCGTAAACCAAGAGATCGCACGAGGAAGTATTTTTTTATCTAGAATGGTTTAACTAAGTTAAGGATTTCTCAGGTAACCTTTCAATATCCGTCCTCAAAATATGATGACAACAAAATGTAACTACACCAATAATCCATTTTCCTCAAATAAACCAATTCTGAAGCCTTTAGATAATGATCAACAAAAAATTTGATCAACTTTAAACATGTTTGACATGTTTTTTGCGAATGCCATTTTTTTACCTGTTAAGAATATCCAATTATCAAACCAACCCATTCATGAGTAAATGGAGAATATGCTATGAATATTGATGCGCGGGATTGCGACCACGCACTAGGGTTTTACCTCTCAAGGGATCTTGAGAAGCTTGCAATCCCCACCAGGCAGTGTACCTGACCGATGTAGTATAGTGTAGTGGCAAGTACCGGGGGATTGATCGTTCTCTGCGGGAATAGTGTCGTTAGGATTGAAAA
>LBNU01036145.1:16604-30377 GCA_014162995.1 Artemisia annua | reverse complement strand
TCACGTGGATAGTGCAAGACATAAGATGCAAGTTTGTGAGATTCCACTTCTTCATCAAATCAGTTATAGTTGATTTTCTTCATCAGTGATCACTCCAGAGAGCCTTATAGTTTGTGCTGATATGCTTATATGTTTCTGCTGATCGATACTGCTGATGCCTGGATACTGCTGATACTCAGATTCTGCTGACTCGTTACTGCTGCTCGTGACTGCTGCTTGTGTTCTTAGTAAAAAAAATTATTTTGTTTTTGCTGGTTGTTATTTGCTTCTAGGTCTGAAGACGCCCTTGAATTTTGGACGATGTTGAAGTCAATTATAGTCCGAGATTCATGAGATGGTTAGTATATTTTAAGGGGAAGTTTCTTCAAAAATACGTAACCATCTACATGCATCACTTGAGGGGAAGCGTCTACGAGTTGCACAAGACCCCTATTAGAAGATTACAAAAAGGGGAAGAATAGTTATGATGTGCAGCTTATTATTGGTGATGACATTGTTTCTTCATACAGATTGTTTTGTAATATCAAATAGGGGAAGATTGTTGGGAATTGCATATTTGAAGATTACAAAACCTACAAGCAAGAATGAAGAAAGAAGAAACAATAGGGACTTAATATTAAATAGTTAGCTAGCTTGATTAGTAAGCTAGGTTTTTATGTACACCCTAGCCTTTCTATTATATAAAGGGAGGCAGGGCGTTAGTTTTAATTATCCATTCAATAGAAAACTCTTTCAATGAGAGTCTAGACACACGATTATAGCGTGTGTATATTAGTAGTAGTAGTAGTTTATTTTATTTTCAATAAAGAAAACCTTGAAGTAATATTGATGTTATTCTTGTTCTTATTCCGCTGTGCAATCAATGTTACTATATCCTAGAAGAGCTTGATCTTGATTCAACATGGTTGCTAAGTCGAGTCATATCTTGTACATATTGTTTTGGGATGATTGGGACTCATGGGTAAAGTACTAGTGTAATGGAGTAATGGGGAAGAAGTAAATTATTACCCCCGTATGTGCGTTAATATTTTAAAGTACTCCAAGTGTTTTGATTATCTTAATTCGAGTCATTAGAATAGTAAATTGTAAAGTATGTAAAAGTTCAAGTGTAAGGGGAGAACCGAGGCCCCTATGATGTATTATTTTGGATGGTAGGGCAAGAGTGTATGAAAAAAAAATCGAAAACATCAAGAAAAAGAAAAAAAAATGAGAAAAAGAAAAGTAGAAAAAACATACGGACTACCATCCCATTTCTTTTTTTGTTTATTTTATGTTTTTATTAGTTTTTGATTAGCTTAAGTCGAGTCTAGTCTTGGCTTAGCAACGCCATATTGTACATGTAATTAATCAAGATCTTTAACTCGCCACCAATAAAATATCCCTTATCAAACAAAACCGTGTTTACCATATCCCTACACCTCATTACAACCCTTTTGTAAAGCCCTCTTTGATAGTTTATCTTAGGTGCTTACGCCTAGTGGAGAAGGTTTTCGATCCTTTCCCAAGCCTATGGTAATCTATTTGCTATAACAGTTAGTGAGAGATATTGTTCATTTTCATTTATGAGATATAATTCTACGACACCTGAGAGATGTGAGTATCTAAACACTACTTGTGAGGTGCTAGTATGTAATCTCCGTGCTTATTATGATTAAAGTGGAATGATTATTTGTTGTAATTACTTTTATATTAGTGTTAAATGACCCCTAACTTGTATTTTGATTAGAATAAAGCGCATTTGCTTGAGGACAAGCAAATCTCAAGTGTAAGGGTATTTGATAAGGCGAAAAGTGTACCGCTTTTCGGGGGTCATTTAAGCCCTAAATCGTATTTATTTGATCAAATATCGCCCTAAATCGTTCCTTTTGTCATTTTAGGTACTTTGGAGAGAAATTCTGGAAAAGGAAGCATTTTGGACATTTTTGGAGCATTAAAGTGAAGAATTCGGCAAAGTGCTAAAATCTGCTGGAATAGTACTCCAGACGGCGTCAAGCTTGGATGTGACGCTGTCAAGCCTTGATAGGCCAGAATGGATTTTGGGAGATTAAAGGGAGACGGCGTCAAGAAGGCCATCAAGAAACCCTAAGCACGGCGAGTGACGGCGTCAGGATTCAACCTGACGACGTCAGATGATAAAGAGTGATGACGTCAGAAAGAATTCTTGCACGAGAAGAAACCAAAGTGGAACCGTCACAAGTTAATCAAGACAATCATAACTTGCGCGCGGAGTAGCTGTCACTGTTTTGGCCATAAAATCTTCATACGAACTCGGATTTGAGAGATTAAAAAAAGGAAACGATCGGGAAGAAAAGATCTACAATTTGGTGAAGAAAATTTGGTCTTGACGCCGTCAAGGTTGGTCTGACGCTGTCAAGACGGGCCAGCAGAAACAGCCTATAAATACAACATCATAACTTCATTATTTGCAAGCCCGAAACCCTAAGTCCGATTCTAGGGTTAGGGTAGGTGTTTTTCCAGCAACTTAGAGGGTCTTAATCATGCCATAAACATCTTGTAATGGTTTGTTTATTGATTCAATCCTAGACTATGTCGTCAATTATCATTATTATCAATTGCTCTTCATTGATTATGTGTTGCTAATTCACCTTGTGTCTACTTATGATTGTGTGAAACTTGTATAAAATTAATTAGATCTTATTGATTCCTTGTTGATGTATGTGTCTATCGTCATCAATAAAGGTGTGACACTTTAATAGATCTAATTGGTTTAGCTTATAATTTTTGTTTCCTATTGTCTCTTGTTTTAGTTGAATGATATCGATGTTAGGCTTAAGAAAACTGGCTAACCTCCTATACGGTAACATGCTTGAACGTCTTAAGAAACATGAACCAAGGTGTACTAAGGTTAATTGGTTGTATTTAATGCATGAGCGAATTCTAGTGATCCCATGTTAGGAGCTTCTTAGCCGGCTCAACATAGGAGTGAAGTAGGAGCTTATAGAGTTGGGGAAGTTCGTACACACCCCCACGATTGGTATTAAGGAATACAACCCGTCAATTAAAACAAGGTGTGACAATTCAATAGGTAGAATTGGATAGCTAGCAAGGAGTAACATATCATAGGTAGACATGCTTCACTTCCCTTGTAGAACCCTAGTTTACTTTCCTGCACATTAGTTTGAGTAGTAGCTTTTGGGTTAGTTGATTAACAACTAATTCCGCCCACTCCTTCAAACCCGAGATTTTTACTTGCTTTCATTAAAATATAAAAAATACAAAAAGAATCATCCCTCATCTCTAGACCTAGTAGATAAATTTCAATCCTAACGAACACTATTCTTTGAGTTGAACTATCAATCCCCTGTACTTGCCACCACACTATACTACATCAGTCATGTACACTGCCTGGTGGGGATTGCAAGCTTCTCAAGATCCCTTGAGAAGTAAAACCCTAGTGCGTGGTCGCAATCCCGCGCATCAGTGGCCTTGGTCTTAAACCTTTACAAAAATGGAATGAAGCCCTAATGTCAAAGCACTTGTGGAATATTATTGCTAACAAAAGCTCTGTGTGGGTTAGATGGGTGAATCTGTATTGGCTTAAGGGTAAGAGTTTGTGGAGTTTAGATCCTAATATGACAGCATCCTGGTGCTGGAAACAATTTCTTGGTCTTTGGGATAACATTAGAAGTTTCATAAGAGCCAAAATCGGTAATGGTCAAACTTGCAATGTATGGTTTGACCAATGGCATGATAAGGGTCCTTTAAGTAAGGTGATTGATCAAAGTACTATTGTGCAGTATAATTTTTTCCTTAAAGCCAAAATTAAAGACTTGATTGGTGGTTCTGTTTGGAAGTGGCCAAGTGACTGGGTTAATTTGTTTTCTGATATCCTAAATGTTCCTGTTCCTTCTCTTAATGGTGATATGGATGATAGAGTTGTTTGGATTAACAACAAGGGTAGAGAAAAAAGCTTTAGTGTTAAAGAAGTTTGGAAAGGGATGAGAAGTAATGCTCCTAAGGTTATTTGGTTCAAGCATGTGTGGTTCTCCCAGTGTATTCCTAGGCACTCCTTTGTGCTATGGATGGCTCTTAAAGGCAAGTTAAAAACTCAAGACAGATTATCTAGATGGCTTAACATTAATGATATGTCATTTCCTTTCTGTAACTCTTGCAAGGACTCCCACAGTCATCTTTTCTTTGAGTGTATTTACTCCAGACGATTATGGGAAAGGTTAAAAGTTGTGGCAAAATTAGATGATATTTTTTATATTTGGGGTGAAGTGGTTTCTGGCATAGTAAACAAGACTGCTAGTAACAAAATATGGAGCATAATTCAGAGACAAGTTTTTGGTGCAGTGGTATACTTCATTTGGCAGGAAAGGAATTTCATAATTTTCCAGAGATCCTCAAGGTCTGTTGATTGCTTGTTCTCTGTCATTTTTGAAACTGTTAGGCTTAGACTTATGGGTTTAAAAATTCTCAAAGCTTCCCCTGATGTTAAGGAAGCCTCATTGATTTGGAATTTTCCTTTGAAGTCGAGCCCTGAGGAATGTAGACTGTTCTTATGATGAGTTGGCCCCTTTTATGCTACCTGCACAATTTCTTGAAGGAGTTGTGTTGTGATTGGAGAAATATGGTCAGTACTGGAATGTGGGGCTGCAACAAGATTTTTATGGTGAATATTTGCTTTTTGAAGGATGTTTGGGTTTGTATTCAGGTAGATGGCTAATTGTCTGGGAATGAAGCCTTTCTCTCATAAGTTGTATTTTCTACTTAGATAGGTGTGCTGATGTAGAGACACCTTTCTATTGGATTTTACACTTATGATTGTTAAAGGATTTAATTCCTTTGATAATGGTTTCCTGCCTTTGTGGGGTTTAATCTTATGACTATTCATGTCCTATGCTGCCTGGCCTTTATTCATGATTGTGGACTGGACCCTGAATGCAATCACTCTTGAATGGTGGCTTTTGATTGGGCTTTGCTCCATGTCTGCCTTGCTCTTGGATTTGGACTTTATAGTATCTGTTTTTGATTGGGTCTAGTTGTTGGTTGACCCTTTCTTATTTTTAGTTTGTATTTACTTGTAGTATTAGTTGTGTTGGTTTAGTTTTTGATTTTGTACTAGCCCACCTTATGTTCCATGAGTATGTTCATGGTTGCCATGGGTCGGTTTTTGTTTATATTTTTTTGGTAGCTATAATATTTACCTTTAAAAAAAAAAAAGAAAAAAAAAGAAAAAAAAAGAGGTCTTTTAAAGGGTTATAACGTTAGGTGTAGGGATATGGAAAACACGGTTTGTTGGATAAAGGGATATTTAACTGGTGGCAAGTCAATTGTCTTAGTCAATTACATGTACAATGCAGCGTTGCTAAGCCAAGATTCGACTCAACTTAAGCTAATCATAAACTAACAAAAACATAAAATAAAATAAAAGGAAACAGGATGGTAGTCCGTATGTTTNAAAAAAAAAAAAAAAAAAAAAAAAAAAAAAAAAAAAAAAAAAAGGTCTTTTAAAGGGTTGTAATGTTAGGTGTAAGGGTATGAAAAACACGGTTTGTTGGATAAAGGGATATTTTACTGGTCGCAAGTCAATTATCTTGGTCAATTATATGTACAAAGAGGCGTTGCTAAGCCAAAACTCGACTCAACTCGCTAACTACTAACTCTTTTTTTATTTTTCAAGACACTATATTGAGTATTGACTTAAATATAAATAAAAGACGCGGATGGTAGCCCGTATGTTTTCTTCACTTTTCTTTTTCTTTTTTTTTTCTTTTTTTTTTCATACACTCTTGCTCTACCATCCAAAATAATACATCAAAGGGATCTTGCATCCTCCCTACACTTGAACTTTTACATATCTAATTAACGACCCTAATTAAGAAAATTAAAACACTTGGAGTACTTTAAACGTTAACGTATATAAGGGGTAATGATTTCCACTTTCACTCCATAACGACTAGTACATTTACCCATGAGTCCCAATCGTACTAAAACTGTATTTACAAGATACGACTCGACTTATCAACCATGTAACCAATTAGACAATTGACAAAGGGTTTAAACATATAACAATAATGCACTAAAAGTGAGTGCATATAAGGTAGGCTAAGGCGATTTAGATGTACATTTAGGGGTAGATTGTAAACAATGTTCTTCATTAATATTTCAGAATCCACCGAAATATCACGAGAACCGTGAAAAAGATAGGCTCTGAGAGGTGTACTAGGGGTATCGTGTACTAAAGATGAGTACATCGCAAGGGTGTGGGAAAATTACTTGACCAATGTAGCCAATGTAATTGAAAAACAGGTTTAAAACAAAGGGTTATCATAATGCCTCTTATCATATAGTAAATCCTAACTACACGAATGGAGTTTTACTAGCGACCTCGGGATGTATCACAAACGCAAGTTCTAGAATCTATATACTACCGGTACACTCATAAGCATTGAAGATGAATGCTTTTTCCTAAAGATATAAAGGCGAACCTCACATTTTTGGGGTGGAAATTTTTGAGTGGTAGGGTTTTTGTGCTAGCAATATAATTCCTATCCATGAGACGCTTATTAAGACTAAAGTTTCACTCCTGTATGTTGTAAAAAATTTAAATTTGGTGCCAAATTTGCCCTAACAAGTATTTCTCTTAGTTTTATTACGCATTTACTTTAAAACAAAACAAAAATCAAGTGGAGTTATAGTTTCTATGGTATCCCATTTTACCCTCCCTACACTTAAACTGAACATTGTCCCCAATGTTCCTACAAAGTATAAAAGTAATGATAAAAGAGAGAAAGAAATTAGTACTCCCCTTATTTGCTCGGCATGGACGATGTGTAAACATGGTTAAATCTTCCTCCAAGAAAATAAATATCAATCACTGCTCTTCCAACTTCCTCTTTATCTTCTTGTCCAATATAACCTGTAATTAACTAAGAAAACGAAATACAAAACCTCGCATAAAATCGGCGATAAAAACTACATATAAAAATTATTCCTAGAAAGCAAAGTAAGATATAATGCTTGCAAAATAAATGTCTACAGATTCATGGAAATTTAAAATTCTGAAATTTTTTCAAAAACATAAAAATTCCAACAAAAAAATAAAACCTGGAAAATTGTGCAGATACAGTGCCTGACGCCATCAGGTTGTAAAGCCTAACGCCGTCAGGTATGATCTGACAGAATTGTTATATTTTGTTTCTGGAAAAATTTCTGAAAAAATTTGAGTTTTAGAACCTGAAAAAACTGCAAAACATTCATTGTGACTCGATACAAGCATTTAACTCTAAACAAACACATAAATATATATGCTAATCTTTATTTGTTATTGTCCATGTTCGATTTGTTCTTATAAACAAATGTGATCTTCCCTACACATATCTTTTTGTAAAATACCTTTAGATTTAATTAAGACGAAGTTAAAGACAAAATAAAGCATTTTCATAAATTATTTGAGACATGAACAATAAACAAAATATGAAATCAAATAAAATAAACAAACAAACAATTAATTAAAAGCTTGGGTTGCCTCCCAAGAAGTGTTTTTCTTTATTAACGAGTCTTGTAGCTAGACTCAAAGTCACGCCCTATCTTGTATCACTTATTCCCACATTCCCAAGTGTGAGCCATCTAAGTGTTGCCTCATCTTTTCTATATTCATCATTCAACTCTAAACATCCACGATAATATCTCTTATTTTTTTCATGAGGATATTTAAGTCCGTTCCTTTTATCACTCTCACTCAACATATCAATAGGAGGAAGTCTATTACATGCCTCAATTGAAAAAGCCTTAAACCTAAGGTGCGAACGGGGCATTTGATAGACGAAATCCTTGTCTCCATCTGAGAATGTAATTAACCCATCTATAAGCCTTTCATGTAAATTAGTTCGCCTCTTAAAGGGTTTCCAAATACGACTTGGGTCAACTTGTCATCAACAAATTCTCCTAAGTTTTCCATGACCACAAAGTCTACCAAGTAAACAAAACTCCCAACAAATACGTGCAGTGGCTCAACCCTAGACACTATATTATCTCCTTGATATTCTAATTCATTTACCATGATTTTATTATAATTAGCACGAGAGATTACATTCTTTGGCAAAGATGAGTTAAGGTAAGCATCAAAACTCCTATACCTAATTTTACAAGGGAATTGTATATTAAAAAGGTTATCCTTCTCAATCCTAGTCCTAGTGCCAACATACTTGAGGGGGTCTACTTCATCCTCTTTTCTAATCTCATCAATAACTTCCCCATCCCCCAGATCCTCATCAGAGTCCGTGAAATAGAAAGGACCGTTCTCATGGTCGTTGTCATGATCAGACTCATCAGTTTCAAAGTCATTGCCAAAAGGATGGTCGGGTGAAAGGTTTGGCGGGTTTTCATTTTCCAATACGGGGTCTGGAACAGGTAACTGAAAGTTTCTATGAAGGAAAATACGAATAGCAGACATATATCACGAACAAGTACACAAAGAAAGAGATAGACTATAGAAAGCTATGAAAAATAAAATAAAAATCTCACTTGATAGGAATCTAGTGAGTAGACCTAAACAAAATAAAAATCAAACCTAAGCAATAACTATTCCCCGGTAGTGGTGCCAAAAACTTGATGAGCGAAGATTGTAACCCTCGCAAAAAGTTTTACAATCCTCCAGGCAGTGTACCTGATTGTTATAGTGTAGTATAGGTAAGTCCGGGGGATTGATCATTCTCTAGGAGAATAGTGTTGTTAGGTTGAAGTGTATGTCGAATTAATTCTAAAGGTGAGGGATGATTATTTTNACCCTCGCAAAAAGTTTTACAATCCTCCAGGCAGTGTACCTGATTGTTATAGTGTAGTATAGGTAAGTCCGGGGGATTGATCATTCTCTAGGAGAATAGTGTTGTTAGGTTGAAGTGTATGTCGAATTAATTCTAAAGGTGAGGGATGATTATTTTTGTGTTTTTATATTTTTATGAAAGTAAATTAAAATCTTGGGTTTTGGAAGAGTTGGCGGATTTAGTTGCTAGTTAACTAACCCAAAAGTTACTTTTATAAAACAAAATTTTAAATGACAAGAAAAGTAAATGTGGTGAACTTCTAATTGTGAGACAAACGTGTTTACTTAGACTTTACTACTCCCTAGTTATCTTTTATTGAATTGTTGATTGCCATGTCGTTTGTTTTAGTTGAAGTGTTGTATTTTTTAATACCAGTCGTGGGGGCGTGCTAAATTCCCCAACTCTATGAATATTAATTTCACCTACAACCTTAAGTTAATTAAGCAATCATAGGATCATAAAGATCAACTCATGCACTCAATACAACGAGAAAAACCTATATTGCATGATATGGTTACGTTTTCTAAGACGTTCAAGCTAGTTACACAAAGGAAGTCAGCCAGTTTTCTTAGCCTAATTACGTGAAGCAATCAACTAAACAATGGACAACGCATCAATAATTAATAACTAGGTTTCATTAGATCTAAGCAAACACAAAGGGAATTAAGCTAGCATGTTAAAGAGAAGAGAAGATAAACACATAATCAAACAACACATAAACATATTGAATGATTAAAAGGAATACTTATCTTCAATAAAACATGGATGAAAAGAGGCTGTAAAAGCCTTACAATTACTGCAAAATTCATATAGGGTTTTGGTCTCCAAAAGTGTCACACTTAATGAATAAAAATCGAAAACTATGAATAGATTTACATGTGTGACGTCGTCAGGTTATGAGTCCTGACGCAGTCAGCTCGCCGCTTTTAGGGTTTCGTCTTGCGCAAATCGCTGTTTTGACGGCGTCACAAAATAAGTCGTGACGCCGTCACTTGTAATATCTACACGTGACGTCCTTCTCCAAAATACACCTGACGCCATCATGTGTAAATTCCTGATTTATTTTTAAGCCGACGTGTAAATTCTTCTAGCTTAAAAATAGAGAGTGACGATGTCACAATGCATAAGCTGACGCCGTCACGTCTTCTTTTCTGGCAGGTTTTTCGCGACTTTGTTGGTTTCTTCACTTTATCGTCCAAATTTGTCCAAAAAGCGCCAATTTCCAGAATTCTCCTCCCAAGTACCTAAAATACAAAAAGAAACGATTTTAAGCAATATTTGATCATATTAACATGATTTTGGGCTTAAATGACCCCTTAAAAAGGTATCAAATAAATCCTTATCAATAAGTTGATGAAATGCAGTTTTTTAATAGGTATCAAAATGGGTCACATTGGTCAAATGGGTAACTGTTAATTGCGACTTGCTACTAGGAGATATGTTTTACTCAGATGAAATCAGGGATAAAAATGGATGACTGTAATGTTGTGGCTTTAAATTCCATTATTTGTATGTACTTATCTTAGTAATATTATGTTTGGATTGTTAAGTCACTCCTCCATTATTGATCCGGTTATAGTGATAATGTAGCAACCTCTTCTGTTAAGCATTTATAACGGGCTAGCAAGATACAAAAACACAAAAACCGGCCAACTTTATACTTACAAAAAAGATCCCGTGCAATGATCAACAACGTGAAATGACACCCCGCCGCAACGCGGCGGGCCGTTGCCCACCTCGTTTAGATGAAACTAAAAAATACGGATAGCTGCTTGAAGTAACATGTGATTTTGAAATACTCAGAAATATTAATTTTTAAAAATCTATTTTAACATAGTTTCGTCAAACAAAACTTATATACGGAGTATTAATTAGGCTTGTGTGCCAAACATGTGGTATTACTAAGCAAAACATTGCAAAAGGATAGAATCAACAAAAGGATAATAAATAGCAAAACAAGAATTATAACAAAAGAATGTGATAATTTGATTAACCATTCGCTTTGATTACTTACACATTTGTAACAAATTCAGATGTCTGTTTAGACAACAAATGATACTTAAATAAAAACTAACGAAAAACTAGAAGATACAAATTGCCTGACAAATACAAAGACAGATCTAGACCCTGATGAGACGAAAAGTGTTACGCTTTTAGGGGGTCATTTAAGCCCTAATTCGTATAAATGTGATCAAATATTGCCCAAAATCGTTCCTTTTGTTATTTTAGGTACTTTTGAGAAGAATTCTGGAAAACATGCATATTCGGACGTTTTTGGAGCATAAAAGTGAAGAAAACGACAAAGTCTCAAAAGATGAAGATTTACAACCTGACGGCGTCAGAAGTCACAAGGTGACACCGTCAGAAAGTCTTGACAAAAGAGTGGAATCCAATTTTCAAATAACGGGCCAGAGGAAATTTGGGATTTAACACCTGACGCCGTCAGGTGTTAGGGAAAGTAGGCCGACAAGTTATATTTTAAAGAGTGACGGCCCAGAAGGTTTTATAAGGTGACGGCGTCAGAAGTAGATCTAGGCCATCCGAGAAACCTAATGGCGGCGAGCTGACGGCGTCAGCCCTTATAACCTGACGCCGTCAGAGTGTAAAATCTATATATAGTTTTCTAATTTTCATTCATTAGTGTGGAACTTTGTGGAGAACTTTTAGGGCAAACCCTAAAGACGGATTTTCTGTACTTTTTAGGGTTTCCAACCCTTGGAACCCTCATGCTTAATTAAAGATAAGTATTCACTTTAATTCAATCAATATGTCTATGTGTTGGTTGATTATCTCTTTTGTTTGTCTTTTAATTAACATGTGTAGCTAAATTCTCTAGTGTTTGCTTAGATCTAATGAAACCTAACTATTAATTATTGGTTAATTGGTGTGTGTTGTTGTTTGTTGGGATGATTGTTCCATCAATGTTAGGCTCAAGAAAATTGGCCAACCTCCTTTATGGTAACGTGCTTGAACGTCTTGGGAAACATGTAGCCAAGGCATACTAGGCTATTAAGGTAGTATTTAACGCATGAGCCACTATTTACAACCCCTATGGTTGTGCCGTGCATGGCATAGGGCGAGATAAGAGCTCATAGAATTGGAGAGATATGCATGCCACTCCATGAGTTATTAGGAATACACCCTTCATTCACACAAGTAACATACATATCAATTAACCGGTAAAAGATAGTTAGGGAGTAATGAAATCTAAGTAAACACAATTTTCTCCATATTGTTTTCACAACCACAATAGTTTAGATATTTATTTTATTTTAATTTGCATAAGTAGTAAACTTGGGTTAGTTGACTAGCAACTAATTCCGCCCTTCCTCTAAAAACCGAGATTTTAATTGCTTTCATAAAAATATAAAAATACAAAAAGAATCTTCCTTCCACCCTTAGACCTATTAGAGTAGCTTTTCTATCCTAACGAACACTATTCCCTGTGAGAGAACGATCAATCCCCCGTACTTACCACTATCCTATACTACATCGGTCAGGTACACTGCCTGGTGGGGTTGTAAGCCTCTTGAGATCCCTCGAGAGGTAAAACCTGTTGTAAGGTCACAAAACCACGCATCAAGTTTTTGGCGCCGCTGCCGGGGAATAGTTATTGTTTAGGTAGAATTTTTATTTTATTAGGTCTACTCACTAGATTCCTTTCTAGTGAGATTTTTATTTTATTCTTCTAGGATTTCTTTAGTCTATCTTATTTCTTCGTGCTTTTGTTCGTAACCACTACCATCAGCCATCATGGAAAACGCGAATCCGCAAAATTTTTCAACCAATCGACCAAATCCGCTACATAATCTACCCCTTCCACTCCAAAATGACATCTTTATGTTCCGTCGACATAATGGTGAATCTTTTCCCGATGCATGGACTCGTTTCAAATACTTATTAAAAAAGGTCCTTCATCATGGTCTTGACTTATTGTTTCCACTTCAAATCTTTTACACTCGTATCGACTGCCAAACCCAGCAGGAGATTGAAAATATGGAAGATGGGAAAATGTGGGATTATGGTGATGAAGAGGCATGGGAAATCTTTGAGATTCTCGCCCAAAAAAGAAGTGGAACATGTGACCCAAAAAATGCAAGCTTAGACCTATTTGGAATTTGGATGGATCAATCGGAAAGTTTGTTTAGGAATGAGGTGGGTAGAGTTGAGCCACCTAAGTGCATGTCATGGTTAGGCACTACCATAATACATGCTGAACACATAGGTAATCTAGATACAATGGAGGATGAGGTAAATAACCCAAGCCCACCAAGTACCCCACAAGTCCTACCATCATTGGAGGCACACATACCACCCGTGACCTACCCGGAAGAAGTAGAAGAGACTATAGGAACCCCAATAGAGGTTGAACCCTTAGACCAAACACAACTAGAAGAAATAGGTTTGAATACTTGTAGTGATGACCTTTCTTTTAGTTCTAAGGAAGTTCCTAGTTTTGATGAACCGGAGCCTCAACCAAAACCATTACCGAATCTTCCATCCTTAGATGTGAATTTAGGAATTGAAATAGGTCCCGATCCACCCATCAAACCATTTAGTCCGGGTAGTTTTACGGGGAAGGTAGTAGACTCTAGGCCATGTGGAGTGGAAGCTAATATAGGAGTGAACCATGACCTTACATACTTACATCACCCATTCATGATTGATCACAAGAAACATTATGGGTTTAAACCGGGTTTATTAGGTCAAGATGGATTTCACACTAGGAGTCTCTCGAAGTTGATAGAAGATGATCCCTTTTTAGGAGAAAACTTTGATTTACCCATTGACCGAATTAAATTAGGTAAGGTTATGATGATAGGATCTCACACCTTTGAGCATATAATTCATCCACCACTCTTCCCTCACGTTGCATACTGATGCGCGTGGATTGCAACACGCACTACGTTTTACCTCTCGAGGGATCTCGAGAAGCTTGCAATCCCCACCAGGCAGTGTACCTGACCGATGTAGTATAGTG
>LBNU01036144.1:2023-36702 GCA_014162995.1 Artemisia annua | reverse complement strand
ATATATATATATATATATATATATATATATATATATATATATATATATATATATATATATATATATATATATATATATTTTGGGAACATGGTAGTATCCTATTTGAATAAGGTAAATTAATAAAGAAGGGATTAATTTAAGATGGGGGTGATGTGGAAAGAAACTGGCCATTCAATTGTTTTTTGTTATGTAGAATGTGATGGGATTGTTTTGAGAGAATTTTGTATTCATTGGCATGAGATGGTCAAAAGTCTCGAGTTAGTTCTTCACTGGCCCGGTGGTTCATTTATTTTATTTTATAAACATTACTAGTTATAATGCCCGCGCACGCGCGAGGTTTTTTTTTAAAATTTTTTTGAATGATATATTTTTATTTATTAAAAAACAAATAATTTAATATTGGTTTTGTTTGATTTATGATTTTTAATTATATTTGTTTATTATTAAAGATAATCATTTAAAAAGTTTATTCTATTGATAGTTGCATCTTATTTATAATTTTTTGTATTTATCTTCTACTTGTGTAGTATATATCAACAAAAGAATATAAATATTACTAAATTAGGGAAGGTTTAGTTTTTTTGAAATGGAAAAGTCCCCACTTGGGGTTTTGTTTTATTATATAAAAGATTTGTAAACATTGACTTTGTTTAGCGTATAACTAAATTTGTAATGGTTCATTTATGTAATTTTGTAACTACACTGGACTCTTTCAAACAGTTTATATACTCTAATTAGGCCAACTGGCCGGGACAGGAGCTCATCGCCTGGAGTCAGGTCTTTGAAGAAGGGTACAGTTTGCATCAAAAGATGCTTGAAATCGGGGTGTTCCCACCGATATATATCTTTTGCAAATTTTTATACTCTAATAAGCATAACAACTATACATATTCTTGCAACAAGAAGCAATAATAGTTCTACCAGTTAGAAAAGGCAAAAGAAAAAATACAATGAGATTTGCGTTTCCTTAATAAGGTTCCCAAAAAAATTACATCAACATAAAAACCTTGAACTTGTACACCCATTTTAGGTGCTCACTAACCTACAAGTAATGAACACAATGACATTTAATAGGGGTTGAGATTGAACTTATTACCTATTTCTGTAAAGCCTTTATTAATTGATCAAGTAAAATTTGCACTGAAAATGCGATACCGTTAGAGCCAATGCCACGATGGTCATTTTATTTTTGTAAAATATAAAAGAAAACGCATGCATTTTATTTGGCAAATATTAAAAGCATCATACCTTCACATCATAGGTATATCTTTTTTTCCATCTACGGTTAGAAGCTCCACATAAACTAGGAGAGATTGATTTATTTGGGGAGATGCTTTGCACAAGGTATATTTTTTTTCATCTACGGTTCGAAGCTCCACATAAAATAGGAGAGATTAATCTATTTGAGGAGATGATTTGTTGCACAATAATCTATTTGAGGAGATGATTTGCATATTTGAAGTTCAAAAAGTTAAGATCGATATAAATCTTCGAAACTAACATAACATACCTCTATATATTGACAGAGGGACGTTTGTCAACTTCGAAGACATCATACTAATCTACAACACAAATGGTCTTTGCTAACTATCATATATCTACTATCAACATTTTCTTTCTTTATCCTATGTGGGATAAGCACCGCCCGTTACACATCATAGTTCACCTATCACTTAAATTGACTCGTAACTCGTAAGAGCTTCTAGTTCCCTAGCTTTTGACAAATGACAACATTCTTTAAATCATTATATCCTATTTTTTTTAAAAAAAAAAACAATTAAAAAAAATAAAATATATTGAATGATTACATAAATGAAATGTCAATCTTTTTAAAAGAATAATCAGCCGTTTTTTTAGACACAATGGTTTACCATCAAAATAACAAATATTAAAATTTAAAAGTTATGAAATTATAGTATACGTAGTATTTTAGAAACCAACACAACATATATCTTATTATTATTATTATTTTTAAGAATATGCGGCAAGCAGGCTTACAAGACACGATACTAATCAATACACATATTAGAGTTGGAAGAACTATGAAACACGGAGTATGAGCTAGCAACAGTTTCAATTACTAACCTATGTCGGATTCGTTTTTAAGATGAGTTTTTACTGACAAACATGCGTACTTACAATAAATGAAGTCTCGGTGTTCGTTGATAAGAATAAAAGAAAAGCTAGAAGACATAATACTCATCTGCTATACATTTACTATACATACTAAAGAGAAAGAAATAGGGCTGCGTGCCCTATAAAAAATTAATTTCCCATAAAATAATATTAAAACAAATACAAAACATACTCTCAACTTTTTTATATTTACAACTTTTTTAGATAACAAGCTTTATTTACCAAATATTTAACACATACCTACCGGTTTCTTAAATAAAAAAATACTGGTAGAAAGGCCTCTCGATAACGAACAAAACAAGCCCAATATTGATATACTTTTGACATACATACTGTTTTATAAAAAATGTTGAAGTTGAATATATATATATAGTTTCTAAATAAAAGAATTTTCAAAATACACCCTTAACCTATCAAATAACTTTAAAATTTTCTTAAGTTTTTTTAAAACTATAACGGTCAAAAAATATAGCTTCACACAACATTTGTTCCAAATAAATACTACACGTGTCAGCCAAAAAATACCACGATCTTACAACGAGAAGCCCTACCCAAACATTCTTAGTAAATAATTATCGCAAAAATTCTTCGAAAACTCTCGCTGCAACGCAGCGGGCGCCTTCCCACTTGTTCTATCAATATCAAGAGAAATGATATATTATCTTACTAATCATTTTATTTATCCTTTCGGTATCACATGTCATTTATTTGATGGTGAATTAAAATTAAAGCCCTTATATAAAGTTGATAGATGATTGACAAATAAATGGTAAAGGATAAAATCATCAAAAAACTTCAACTCGTTGACGTGTCAGCGAGTGATTGGTTTTTTATGGGATCCACATCCCATTCAAAACCAATCATCCGCTGACACGTCAGCAGCGAGTGGGAGTTTTTTTGTGAAGATTTTATGTGGATGTAGCATACCCCAATGGTAAAAGGATAAGGAAGAGACTAGGTAGGAGGCTTTAATGAGATATATCAATTAAAAACGCTTTCCTTCTGCGAGCCTATGTGGGATTGGTTGTCAAGATACTTTACATAAAATCATACTAAATTACCTAAGACCGGGTGTAGTGATGAAGAAGGTTTATCAGCGTCAGCTAGTGTCACTTAAATAAGAACACCAACTTCACTACCTAAACATACATCACTTAAATACAAAACATACCCCACAAATATACTCACACACAACACAATTACTTCTTTTTACCTTTCACAACATGATCATGCACACGCCATACTTCTCATAAAAATGAGATGACAACTCACTGGTGGGGAGGTGGTGTTATATGGGATGACCGAATCATGAGGTGGGGAAAGTCGCGTTTTCCAACCTTTACTACAACCGGCCTAGAGTGATGTTTTTGTTAAATATTATGTTTCATTTAAATACTTATTACAATAACTAATGGTTTAAAACTTATGGATTAGTTGATAAAAAATAGATTAAACTTTTGGAGGATGAATAGTACATCTCTATATTTGGAGTGAAAATGGCATCCTCCAAAAATATTTTCATTTACGAAACAATGATTGAAGTTGCAAATCTTCAAATTTTGAGCTTAAAATCTTTAAATATAGAGATGGAGTATGTTTTGGAGACGGTCTTAAGTTTACAAGTCTTTTTCTCATCAATGTTACTTATTTACGATAACTATATTACTAGCAACCAGAGTATGAATTAATTTTCGATTATACGAGTTTTGGATTATATATTATCACAACTATTTTAGTTTTTCCATTGAATAAACAAAATCAGTATTTTGAAACTAACTACTAATTTGCCGTTAAAAAAATAAATAAATAAATAAAATAATAACGTGAAAAAACTGGTTTAATTATTGAATACCGAAAACCAAAAAAAATACCGGTTCGATTTCCGATTCCACTCTAAAATCCATGCCGAAAACTCATCAAAGTTTGATCACCCCTTGAAAGTTCAACCCAAGTTACACAACAACGTTCCCGATTGTTTTTCTCTCTACATCACATCCTCCACGTGTCATACTCCTACTGGTCCACTCCCCATACTCAAAACCCCTCACTTCATCAAAACTCACACACATCACACCAACAACCAAATAAAAACCTTCCAACACACACACACACACACACACACACACACACACAACTGTGTGTTCATTTCTGTTAGAAAAAAATGGCTTCAATTTATCAACCAGTGAGAGCTACAACAACGCTGACGTCATCAACATTATCTTCACGCCGATCTCTTACAGGTTTATACAATTAATTATCCTCAATTCGTTATAATCAGGGCTATAGTGTGTTTGTTTATGTATAGCCATAATTGCTAAGTGTAATGCTACTAGAAGCAGCGTTTTAAAAAAAATTAGAAATGCTAGATGCTTGTTTTCAATTAGGGGCTGTAAACGAACCGAACAGTCGGTGAACATTTCATGAACAGCCGTTCGGTAAAATGTCCCTGTATTTATTAAATTACATTCGTGTAGTTAAATGAATAAACATGAACAAAAGTCTTGTCCGTTAATTTATGTTCGTGAGCATCTTATTATGCATTCGTTGACGTTTGTTTATGTTCGTCTATAATATATTTTTTTATACACTTTAAAATTGGTTTACTTAAGCATAACAACACTTGTAAAACACATTTATATATATTTTCGTTTAATATCTTATTGGACGAACATAAATTAACATGAACAACCTTAGTTTCCTAATAAATGAACGCGAACAAGAAAATGTGTCCGTTTAAGTGATTGTGTTTGTTTGTTTGTCCGGTTAAAATTAAATGATACGAAGATGAACAAGGCTATGCCCGTGTTAGTCCAGTTTGTTTACGGCCCTATTTCCAAACAAGCATTCTGTGTAAAATACTAAACACTTTTATAAAACAAACTGTCAGACTGCTTGCCGCTACTACTGCACATTTAGTTTGTTTACAGTTTTTTTTTTTGGTGCAAGGTGAAAAATATATTATTCATCTCCAAATATTGTACATAATGCTTTATAAGATAGCATTCTTCTCTGTTTTGGACATCACCCAAAAACAGAGCATTCTAACTATGCTACTACATCAGATAACTAAGACTAAACAACAATCCAAAACTCAATATTGATGTAAGCACAATTCAGCACTGAACCTTTGATTCACCTATATTGCACCATACCATCTAGTTACATTTCCAATAATCCTTCCACCTTGACCATTCAACCTGCCACCACAATGATCAAAGTAGAAAAGGATATTGGCTTCACTAGGCACCCATAACCTCTCCACTGCAAGGGCTATACCAACTATGCTACATTTCCATTTACTACAATGGCTTCACACAATTGGGAACACACTCCTTGCGGTGAGTACCACCCATTCCTCCTTGGCAATGTATAGATAGGACCAAGTAGGTTCATCTTTCACTCCTCACTATTCCTATCTTCATACATTGCCCACCAAAGTCCACTTACCCAACTCACATTGGAAACCTACTTTATGGATTTTCAATAAACTGTTGTCTATCAAACTTGTCAGTACAGTTTCCAATTACCAACAAGGCCTATTGGAAACTATCACTGAGGCTTAAGAGAGAACAGTTTAGATCATTCCAAATTACAAGGCCATCAATGTGTAGTGAACTTTAAATCTTAGATTCAGAATCAGGAGATTGATCTGAACCTAAATGGTATAACCATAATAGCCAGAGACATCTCTGCTTGATACAAACCAGGCACTTGTATCTTTGATGTAAACCAGTGTTCTTAGAAAAAACACTTTATTCCAAGCAGGATACTACTTTATGGAAGAGACATTCACAAACTAGGATAACCATATTCTGTCCTGCTACCCCATCTAAGTACACAAATCAGAATATGACAACTTAACCATGAATTCTCCCCCAAGGTATTAGCCAACTGCTCAATCCTTCTTATCCCAAACACTCCCATTCTACCATGACTTTTTCATTGTCAACACACTGCATATCAACCTTCCAGTAGTCCATGACTTTCTTTACTTGTGGAGACCTTTTAACTCTTAAACATATAAGTTTGTACCTCACATTGTTCATAATCACATTAACAAATTCTTGCCATGTTCTTTTCTCTGTCCCAAACAGTCTCTTATTTCTTTCTTGCCAAATAAAGTATACACAAGCACCCAAAACTAATCTTCTAACTACACTCATGATTGATCTGTTGTTAGGAAGTCTGCATAGGCACTGTAATACTTCATTCCACTTATTACCCAAATTACACTGTTCCATTGACCTTTTCAAATTATTCCACACTTCCATAGAGTACTTGCATTCAAAGAAAAAATGGCCATGAGAATCACTAACTTCATTGCATAGAGTACACAGATCCTCTCTCCCTGGATACCACTTAGCAAGTCTATCTTGTGTAGTTAATCTCCCTTGTACAGCAAGCCATAGAATAAATGAGTGTTTGGGGATGCAATGAGAATACCAAATTAGGCTACTCCACTGCACTTTATCCTCATTTTGTCTGAAATCTTGCCATACTTTCCCAACAGAAAACTTATTTTTCCTACCATCATTATTGATCCACAAAGCAACATTGATGCGCGTGGATTGCAACACGCACTACGTTTTACCTCTCGAGGGATCTCGAGAAGCTTGCAATCCCCACCAGGCAGTGTACCTGACCGATGTAGTATAGTGTAGTGGCAAGTACCGGGGGATTGATCGTTCTCTCACAGGGAATAGTGTTCGTTAGGCTAAAGGCTACTCTAATCTAGGTCTAAAGGAGAAGTTTGTACCTCACATTGTTCATAATCACATTAACAAGTTCTTGCCATGTTCTTTTCTCTGTCCCAAACAGTCTCTTATTTCTTTCTTGCCAAATAAAGTATACACAAGCACCCAAAACTAATCTTCTAACTACACTCATGATTGATCTGTTGTTAGGAAGTCTGCATAGGCACTGTAATACTTCATTCCACTTATTACCCAAATGACACTGTTCCATTGACCTTTTCAAATTATTCCACACTTCCATAGAGTACTTGCATTCAAAGAACAAATGGCCATGAGAATCACTAACTTCATTGCATAGAGTACACAGATCCTCTCTCCCTGGATACCACTTAGCAAGTCTATCTTGTGTAGTTAATCTCCCTTGTACAGCAAGCCATAGAATAAATGAGTGTTTGGGGATGCAATGAGAATACCAAATTAGGCTACTCCACTGCACTTTATCCTCATTTTGTCTGAAATCTTGCCATACTTTCCCAACAGAAAACTTATTTTTCCTACCATCATTACTGATCCACAAAGCCACATCTTTCTTATTAAGCTCAATCTTGGGTGAAGGAATAGACTGAAGAATAGGATACATTTCAAGCCAATTATTAGGTAAATTCCATTGACCATCAGTAACCATTTCATAGACCTTAGAATCACAGTTAAGACCAGCTTCCATAACATTTTCAAGAGGAATATGGTCACATAAAGGCCCCTGATTGCACCACTTATCAGTCCAAAAGAAACATTGCTCACCATTACCAATTTCACAATAAACATGCTTTCTTAATTGGCCTCTCAAACTCAACATTTGCTTCCATCCAGCACTAGTATTCATATCAGTATGAACATTCCATATACTACACCCTTTGAGCCTAAACACATTAATCCACTTAACCCACAAGCTCTCTTTATTACTAGCAATATTCCAAATATGTTTAGCCATTAGAACTTCATTCCATTTACCAAGATCTTTAATCCCCAAACCTCCTTGGTCTCTTGGCTTACAAATCTGCTTCCATGCAACTTTGGCTTTTCCTTTTGATAATTCACCCTGACACCATAAAAACCCTTTAAGCAACTTTTCTATATCTTTGATTACCAACTTAGGAATTAGAAAAACAGATGCCCAATATACTTGCATAGAACCAAGAACAGAAGCAATGAGTTGGAGCCTCCCAGCATAGGATAATAATCTATTTTTCCAACTTTTGACTTTAACTTTGACTTTGTCAATCAATTCTTTGCATTCATTTACTCCTATCTGTTTAGTGATCAAAGGAACTCCAAGATACTTCACTGGTAATCTTCCAATCTTAAATGGCAAAATTCTCAATACCTCTTGCTTCACCTGATCTTTAATGTTACCAAAGAAAACAGTACTTTTTCCTAGGTTAGGATTAAGCCCTGATACGCTGCTAAACATGTCAATTGCCCTTTTCACCACCTTTACAGAGTTGATATCACCATGGCATACAACTAATAGGTCATCGGCAAAGCATAAATGAGAAATCTTCAACTGCTTGCATCCCCAATGGTATCTAAATGAGCTGTCATTTTTAATCTGTTTTTGCATGATCAGGTTGAAAACTTCCATAACTAATGTGAAGATATAAGGAGAGATTGGGTCTCCTTGCCTCTAACCTCTACCCCCTTTAAAGTATCCATGCCTTTCACCATTCACACAAACTGAAAATGCAGCTGTTCCAACACACACCATTATCCATTTTACCATCTGATCAGGAAAGCCAAAAAGAGTTAAAGCATTTTCTAAGAATTTCCAATTTACTGTATCATAGGCTTTTTGTATATCAATCTTCATAGCAATCCTTTTGACACCATTCTTCCAGTTGTATCCCCTTAACAACTCTTGAGTAATCAGAATGTTATCAGTTATTTGTCTGCCAGGGATGAATGCACTTTGGTTTTGATTTACAAGCTTGCAAAGAGCAGTTTTGATTCTATTAGTGAGGATTTTGCTTATGCACTTGTAAAGTACATTGCAACAAGCAATAGGTCTAAATTCAGATACCTTCTGTGGAGTACTAGTTTTTGGGACAAGGGTTATCAAAGTTGCATTAACTTCACCAAGAAGCTTACTAGATCCAAAGAATTCTTTAACAGATCTACATACATCTTCACCCACCACTGACCAAGCTTTCTTATAAAATCTTGCAGTATACCCATCTGGTCCTGGAGCTTTATTATCATCAATATCAAACATAGCCTGTTTAATTTCCAAATCAGTCACTGGTCTAACCATAAACTCAGCATCTTCACTTGTAACTTTGTTTACAGTTGTTAGTTGTNTGCAAAAAAGATCAGCATTGTTATTCAGGTCTTGAACAGGCACCTCTTTACCTAGGAAATTCTTGAAATGATCAACAAACTGCTCAGGAACATCTAATCCTTCAAATCTTTCCCACATTCATTACATATCTCAGCAATTCTGCTTCTATGGCATCTGTCTTTTAACACAGCATGGAAAAACTTACTATTCTTGTCCCCATCTCTGATCCAATCAATCTTAGCTTGCTGGTAAAGAAACTTTTCTTCATCTTGTATTGCTGTATTGTATTCTTTCAGAATATTAGCTTCCATGTTTTTTAATTCAGCATCATGAGGATTTTTATCCACCCTGTATTGAATGTCTTTCAACTTTTCTCTCCACAGATGTACTCTTTCATACAGATTACCATGCTTCCAATTGAGTTTTTTCAAATGATACTTCATAGTTTTAAGCTTTTTGACCAGTTTAAACATCTCACACCCATGCACTGAATCCTTCCATTCCTGTTTTACTATCTCCATAAACTCAGGTTTGTCAGTGATATAGTTAGCAAATTTAAATGCACTTTTCTTCTTACTAATGGATTTTGGTAACACCAAAACTGCAGGACAATGATCTGAGGTTAGATGAGGAAGAAATAAAGCATGAGAACTACTGAACACCTCAATGAACTTAGCATTCCCCATAACTCTATCAATTTTCTTCAAAACACCATTACTAGGATTCAATCTACTTTGAATCCAAGTAAAGTGTGTTCCAGTGCAATTCAAATCATCAACTTCAATATCTTCAATACACTCTTGAAAGTCAAGCATATCTCTGGTTTTACAAGATCCTCCTTCAGAATGGTCTTTAGTGTTGAGGCTCACATTCCAATCACCCATCAAAACCCAAGCATGAGACTCTACAAAACTTTTATCACCAGCCAGTCTTTTCCATAACAGTTTTCTTTCTTTCCCAGTGTTTGCAGCATAAGTAAAAGTGCAATAAAATTTCACTTTAGTTTGAATGATCTCAACTAAGCACAAAACACTCTGGTCCGATGAATTAATAACCATCAGGTTGACAACATTACTATCCCATCCAATGGCAATTCTACATCCTTTCCTGCAATCTCTTATATTTGTATACCAAGACCAGCTCCCAAACACAAACTTACAAATTTTGTCCACTTTTTTAATATTCATATGAGTTTCTAAAACAGCACAAATACTAAGTCTTTCATCAGTAATAAACTTTCTAACTTCTTTTTGGGTCTCCTTATTACACATTCCCCTCACATTCCAAGATGCTATTCTCAAATCAGTGTTTAAATCATTCATTGAAAACTAGCAGAAATACTATCCTCCTTATACAGGATATCTCCCCCTTTTCCTCCTATCTCATTCATTCCCATACTTTTGGCCAACTCAGAATCATCTTCTAAAACTTCTTCTTCAATAATTTCTGATTCATTCCACATTTCCTCCCATTTTTTATCAAACTTAGTTTTCAATTCTTGGGTCCATTTACTATAAGTCTCTTTTGAAGGTTTTCTTTTGTATTTTAGGTATTTATTAACCATATCCTCTTCATTTAAAGCACTTTCCTGCCCACTCTCCTCATCATACTCACTTAACACTGCATATTTATTAGCACTACTTCTTATATCCTCAAGAGTTTCTTTAGGTACATTCCAAGTTCTTCTACGACTCTTGTTTTCCGTTGATTCATCCTTATCATGTTTCTCACCTACCTTCTCCTTACAAGTATCCTCTATATTTTCCTTTTCCTCATCATTCTTATTCTTTTCATTCACTTTTTCTTTGCCATTTTGATTATTCTTTGGTCTGAACTCAACTTTGCTCTTACTTCTAAAATTATTTCTCCCAAACACCCCATAAGTATTCCTAATAAATCCTTGGTTCTGTTTATTGACCTTATGATTATTATTCTTTTGCATATTTTTGTTCATTTGATCATTCTCATTGTTTTCATTATCCTTACTAACATTCTCACCTTGAACATCTTTATCATTCCTAATCTCTTCTCCTTCACTTCTAGGTCTGATTGTACAATTAGCATCCAAATGTCCAAAAACCTTACAGTGATTACATTTAGGTGGTATCCAAGTGTATTCAACTCTCACAAACTTAGTATACATGGTCATCTTATCCTCATTTTTATAGCATATTTCAATCTTATCTTTAAGCTCTTTTTCAGCATCAATTTCAACAAGAACCCTAGCAAATCCAACTCTACCATTCCCCTCATGACACACTTTAGCAGTAACTTTATCCATAATAATGGGCCTCCCAAGACTACTAGCTATAGCACTCACACCTTTAATACTCCAAGCTTCCATTGGCATATTATACAGTTTAACCCAAATTGGTAGTTTAACAGGATCAGTCCTGTCTAAGATTATACTTGGTTCCCATTTTTGCACAAGTAATGGTCTACTACCTACCATCCATGGTCCATTCTCAAGCACATGATTCATACCTTCAATGTTTCTAAACTTAAACAAATACATTCCATTCTGCACAATAATATCCCTTAGCCCATGCTTACCCCACATTCTACCCACATTATACCTCAGTTCAGCAAATGTCATCTTACATCCTACAAATCTTCCACATAGAGTCAAAAGCCAATTTCTACTTCCTTCTCTAACAATATCCTCCTCAAAAACTACAACCTCTCTACCTTCCTCAAATTCAGTAGGTATTAGTTTAAGCTTGTTATCAATTTCAACTTCTTTTTCATTAACTGTTTTAGCATAAGTCTTCTCAACAACTTGCTTAGAACTACTACCCTGACTATTATCCTTTTCACTAACAGTATTGATCAATTCATTAATAGTATTCAATTCATTATTCTTATTATCCTTCTCAACACAATTAACAGCACTCTCTATAGATTTCTCATTAGACTTAGGGCTTGTGTAACAAGGAGAACTTACATTGTTAGGATAAGCAGTACTCAGAGGTGGAAATTCATCATTCACTTTTTCCCCAAATGCTTCCTGAGACCCCAATCCTACATTCTGAGCGCAATTCACTTCACAATCAACCATCTCATTACTATTCGCATCACAATCAATCACCTCTTCATTCTTCCCACTATCACCACCATTTTCATCACCAGCAGCCCTAATTTCATCATTTTTCCCAATAGCATCCTTATTCTTCCTATTCTGACTCAATTGTTCCATCACATAATCATTGAAGCTAACCGGAACCTTAACAAGCCTTTTAGACGATCTTTTCTTATTAGTCATGATTAAACTAACTAGAACTAATCACACACTAACTATAGAACAAATCAACACCGAAATTCATTTTCGAAAAACTGCTGGGAAATACCTAAAAATTATATCAAAAGATGTAGAATTAAAAACTGAATTCAACGAACTAATTTGATTAGAAAACTACACATGATTTGATAGGTAATTGATGTTTTTAGAGGTTTTTTAATGGTGAAGAAATGGCGGTAATTAAAAAAGAAACTTGCACAAGGGCCGTAGTTGATGAAATGAAAAGATATCCATGATCTATCAAATCATTAAAATGCAAAACACCATCCTACACTTGGTCTTAAAGTCAAACGGGTGTAGTTAAATGCAGCTAAATGGGTCAGATAAGTCAACGGGTCGTCGCCTAGGAGTATTTCCAATCATACATCATACAAGACCGCATTATTTGCAAAACTATATCACAATTTTTTTTGGTAATAGAAAACCAAATAATAATATTAGACAAAAAAAGTGTTCCGTGTCACAAGGGCATGGTCCGTTTTGTCCATGACCCTAAAGAAACACATAAACCTTCAAGCTTTTTATTATCAACTGTGCAAGCGACACAGCATTACACAACTGTTGAAGCAGAGTCTACAAACATATCTGCAAATTTGTAACGTTACCATGTTACAAAGTAGCAACTTATCGTCATCATCATTCATGGTTTCTAGTAGCCTCCTTGTATGAAGGCATTCAGACGGTCGAGTTCTTCCCTGTGCTCACTTACAACTGCACGGACCACATCTCCAATGGAAACCATTCCCAGCATGCCCTTTTCATCAATCACCGGAATGTGTCTGATACGATTATCTGTCAAGATTAAACAGCCAAAGTGAGCTTTGACATTCAAATCACTCAGGCTACATTCAAATTACGCCCCAAAAGAATCTATAACATCATTCTTTTGATAGCCTAAACGATTTTTTGTCGAGTCTAAAAAAATACATATATATTAGTCCTTCGTCTGTTCGTCTCATTAAAGTCGCAAGAGTTACATTTTCTGGCATATTTCAAAGTTGGAATTACTCATTTGGCCATCACCATTACAGCTTATACTTGCATTTTGCAACTATTAGAGGGTATATAAGGCAACAGTCAAATAAAGTCATAAAACTATGTGTGTTTGATATATGATATACCTGTCATTAACTGCATCGCTTTTAGGACTTTGGTATCTGGAGTGACTGTGATAAGCTTGTTCTGTGAAAAAAAAAAAAAAAAAAAAAAATTGCATGAGATCTGAAAAACGATAGATGTACATGTGACCCATGAAAACATGGTCATTTGTGGAGGTTGTAAGATTATAGTTATACCTCTTCAGTCATGATATCTCCAACCTTAGTTGACTTGGATGATCTTCCTTGAACAATGATTTTTCTAAGATAATCTGAAGAAAAAAAAAATATATATGTTGCATATTATTAGCCAAACAATCATGTCCAATTATCATTATCAAAATCGAGATCATGTAAATTTGATTAATCAATTAATCACCTCTTTCTGTGATAATTCCAGCAATGGACTTCTCCTCTCCTGGTTTCACCACCACCAACGCTCCAACATTGTGTTGAGTCATCTGCAATTTATGTACATGTTTAGTCATTGTATCGATCTTAAACACAGACTGTTAATTAAATTACATACTGATTTGACGGCATCATACACGGAATCCTCAGTTGTGCACCAAAGCCACGAGCCATCAGCACTTTTCCCCTTGCCTTTTAAAATGTCTGAAATTTTAGCGCTTTCAAAGCCATGCTCTTCCATACGAGCGGCTGAAGTCGACTCATGCCTCACGAGAACCCTTGCAAGAGGATTCACCAAACGAATGTGTTGGAGAACAGCATTCTTCACAATGCTTCCATGTGATACGAAAGCTCCAATTCCTCTTTGCATTTTTACCTATTGTAAAATCAAATCGTGAATGAAAAAAACTTGATTCAAATTAAGGTCTCATTGAAATGTGCTTATTTTTATTTGTCTAGTAAAGCATGTTTTAACAAACAAAATAATTATATATTGTTTATGATGCCTTCTTATCACTAACTACCTAGTTTAACTGATATGCACAGCCTAAGCGGTTACCAAATGTGACCATCAATGAAAAGACGTGGGTTCAGACCTCATCAGAGGCGAGGGATGTGTGTGCGCGGGCATGAGTTATTTACTTATTAATAATAGATGAGTAATGATAGTGTAACCTAATTCATCATGTGACATATGAAATTGTACATTTTCTCTTTCAGAATCCTAACCACAAATCTTGCCATGTGTCGTGATCTTCAAGTTAGAAATATATTTAGGCATGAATTTTAGTCATGCAAATCAATCTTTACATCCCTAGTTTTAGTTTTGGATCCATCTTCAGAGTGATTTCGGTCCATAAGATTTAAAACTAAACACTTAAGCACTTGAAACAAGCAATCCCAATAAGTCAATCAACCCATAAAACAAAGTAACCCTTATTGAGATCTAATAACCTTATAGCTTATCAACTTAACCTTATGATGTAAGTCCTTAGGCCAGCAAATTAATTATCACCCTAAGTAATTCTCAACCCATAAAACAAACTAACCATAAAAACCCTCTAAGTGAATTTAACATCAAATATCATTTCATATGTAAGTTTAGTGAGATAAAATGAAATAAAGTAAGCATGGTTTTAAGGAATAAGAGATGAACCTGATTATTATTATTAGTTAGGCTGAAGAAGGTCTATGATGATACACACACAGGAGAGGAGAGTATAGAGGTGAGATCCTTACTATTTTAATAGTGTTTACGAAACTATGACACTTCAACGGTTGGAAAACGACATTTGGGGTACCATGTTTATCCACTTCCTACTTTTTATCCACTTGCTTTTAAATCAATATTTGTTTATTCAAAAATAACATAGTATTTTATTACAGCATTTTTTTTTATTACTTTTTGTAAAATCATCCTTAACTAGTTATTAGAGTAATTTATAAATTTTAAAATTTGTAATAAT
This sequence comes from Artemisia annua, assembly GCA_014162995.1. Lineage (NCBI taxonomy): Eukaryota > Viridiplantae > Streptophyta > Magnoliopsida > Asterales > Asteraceae > Artemisia > Artemisia annua. The sequence continues at coordinate 21,265 of LBNU01036144.1, read as the reverse complement.
AATCACGAATGGAAGTAATATTTAGATTCTTTATCTACTATTAGTAATGGATAAATCATTTGGACAATCTGAAAAGAAAACATGAAGAATAAGTTTAAGACGGAGGAAGTATAAGTTTAAGCCAAATATCTAAATTTTCATATTTTGAAGGTGTTTAAAACGGTAATTTTGTTAAATGTGTGTAGCGTATATCGATGGTCATAGGATGGTTTACTTATGATAACTAAAAAGTTTTACTGTCAACTATATTTTACTGCCATAAATGTTTTAACTGATACTCAACAAAGTTAAATATTTTAGCAAATAAATTTATACGAATGTGTTAGTAGTATTTAAAAAACAATAAGTGATACATTGATGTTAGGCCATTTTAGAGAAGCAGATTGATGACTTTTTAACAAAAAGGTAAGTAGTTGAAAGATTTTTTCTCATTGATCATACACCCCCTTTTTCGACTAATTTTTTATAAGCCCAAATTTTCAGCTTATTTTCCGATTTTTAAGTCATAATAGAGAAAGTGGACTTATGAAACATGACCCAAACAAGATAAGCTCATAAGGCGAAAAATGAGCTAAAACAAACACCATATACAATGAATTTGTTAATTACAAAAATAAAATTTTATAAAGTATTAGAAGCAGTGATGGAATCATGATTAGCTATGGTACCATGAAACCTAAACATATCCGGAGAAAGACTAGTGCATATAAACTGTGGAGTTAATATCATTTTTCGTCCCTGTGGTTTGCCGGGTCAATCACGAATAGTCCCTGCCGTTAAATTTCATCGGGTTTGGTCCCCATGGTTTACAACCCATACGGGTTTGGTCCCTTGACCAACTTATCCGTCAGTTGACCGTCAAATCTGCTTGTTTGATGGGGTAAAATGACAAAGACACCCTTATTATTTATTTACTTTCATTATTATTATTATTATTATTATTATTATTATATAATCCCAACCCAATCAAATACCCCCCTCATCTTCATTTTTCTTGCATCTTCTTCAGCCTACCATAGTTCCATCATCAAATTTCCGGTCACCTTCACCAAATTCCGACCACCTAAAATACAACAATTAGCTCACAATCAAAACCTATAAAAAAACACCCTTTCTTGTCAACAAACTCAAATATAAAACTTTAAGAAGATATATACATGAAATAAAACAATACAAACACCTCACAACTTTAGTCTTTCCCAGCCACACACAAGAACAACAACTATCAAAAATGCACAAACACAATAATTAAACACACCATTGTCGAAAATATTATGTATACTCCTCCACCAAACCCATCTTCAAAAGTCAACATCACACACACAAGTGTACCAAATCCAAACACTCTTTTTACTAACATATGTATATCTATTAAATTAAAAACATTAAATTTACAAAAACCCATTTGAACAAATGTGGCCGCTTGTGGTTTTTGTCAGATCTCTAAATCGTACCTCACAACATCATCCAAAACACCACTCCATTTCCAACATATAAACTCACAAAAAACACTAGCTTTCATCTCCACTAAAATTTGAATATAAAACCTACCAAAATTTTTTACCTTCTTTCATTTCTTTAAAGATTCGATTATTCAAAATAGCATTCGACTTGGGTTCAATATCGTGTTTAGGGTTAGGGTTTTTATTTGAGTTAATGGTAGTTTGGTTAGGTAGTGGTTGCGGGTTATTGTGGTGTTAGCCTTGGGGAGGTTGGGGACGCTGTGGTGGTCGACGGCGGGCTTGCCGGCCGGATTCTAGTGTGAGAAAGATGGAGAGATGGTGGTGGCAGTGGTGGAGGTATGTGGAGGTGGTGGGGTTTAGGTGGCGGGTATTGTTTTTGGTAGTGAGGGTTTGTGGTAGGTATGACGGTTTGGTGGTTGTGGGGGCGGCCGACGGTGGTAGCTGGCAGTGATGCTAGATTTGATAAGAGAGAAAAGAAAAGGAGTGTGTGGGTGTGAGTGTGGGAGAAAGAAAAAGATGAAGAAAAGAGTATATGCATGTGGATCAAATGACAAAAATACCCTTCAGCATAACAGTCAAACTACCTGAAGTTTGGTCAAGGGACCAAACCCGTATGGGTTGTAAACCATGGGGACCAAACCCGACGAAATTTAACGGCAGGGACTATTCGTGATTGACCCGGCAAACCACAGGGACGAAAAATGATATTAACTCTAAACTGTGTGTTAGATTGTATAAAATGTGCAATGATATATACATCTGTGATAACACTATTAAATGCAGAAACGATCATACCATAATCTAGTCATATAACTGCCTAACTAAACTGATGCTAATGTGTCATAGTGAAGAAGCTGCTGCACTGTGCTGCACACAAACAAAGCTGTATAGCTGCGGTACAGAGAAAACTACAGGTATGTATAGAATTTTTTTGTAGAAAGGCTACTAATCTGCGCCACACTCGCAAAACTACTAATTTTCTTAAACTTGTTTTATTTATACTAGAACCGTGATTGGGAATCCAGGTTCCCACACAAACTTCTGTACCTTGGTCACTTTTACGGAAAAGAGATGGGAACCGGGATTATGAATCAAGGAGCATGTTTAAGTAACATTTCTTCACTTTCATAAAAAAGTAAAAGAAATGTTACTTTAAGTATGCTCTTTGATTCTAAATCCCAATTCCCATCTCTTTATCCATAAAAGCAACAAAGGTACAAAAATGACTAAATGAGATGTGCAGATTAGTAGCATTTCTACAAAAAATTCGGTATGTAAAAAACAAATTCTAACTAATACGCATGAAGAAAAACAAAACTTGTTTGTAATGAGTCATGGGCCTAATGGAACATATATTGTTTCATTAAACAGAGGAATCATACATTGATACATGTAGATAACCCCTTCATCAACTTATTCTTTATCATCTACTAAAACCAAATGAACTCGAACGTCTTGACTTATACAGTAGCTTTTCCGAAGTTAAATACTAAGTAACATCAGTTTTGTTTATGAGTTCTCGGTTTGACCAAAACATAATCCCTACTCTTGTCGAATCATATCATTATAATTTTCACATAGATCCATGAGCTCGTCGTCGTTGATATCAACCATTTCCATGTCTATATCAGCATCAGCTTGATGTTTCATCCCATCAAATTCTGAATTTAAACCACTAGTCCCGAAAGCTAATTGATTGTTATGAGTTCCACCCCTACAAAAGAAGTGTATTAGATTAATTGCAAACGATTGTCACACAACCAAATAAATGTGAAAGGTAAAAAAAGTGACCTACCAACTGAAGTTGAAAAAATCATCAGGAACCGTACCAGCCTCATATACTGGTTGATTGTTATAAGTTTCTGAGGGAGATGTATTGGTGGCCTGAGTTGGCTCCGATAGCAACTCATGAACCCATTCCTCCCTACAAAAGAAGATTATTAGAGAAATTATAAAAAAGTGTGGTGGTCACTTAACCACATGAATATGAAATTCTCAAACAGTGACTTACAAATCGAAGTCGGAAAGATCATGAGCAACCGTACTAGCCTCACATACTGGTTGAGAGAATTGAGTCTCCGATGCATATGTTATGGGATTCANTCTTAAACTTGTTTTATTTATACTAGAACCGTGATTGGGAATCCAGGTTCCCACACAAACTTCTGTACCTTGGTCACTTTTACGGAAAAGAGATGGGAACCGGGATTATGAATCAAGGAGCATGTTTAAGTAACATTTCTTCACTTTCATAAAAAAGTAAAAGAAATGTTACTTTAAGTATGCTCTTTGATTCTAAATCCCAATTCCCATCTCTTTATCCATAAAAGCAACAAAGGTACAAAAATGACTAAATGAGATGTGCAGATTAGTAGCATTTCTACAAAAAATTCGGTATGTAAAAAACAAATTCTAACTAATACGCATGAAGAAAAACAAAACTTGTTTGTAATGAGTCATGGGCCTAATGGAACATATATTGTTTCATTAAACAGAGGAATCATACATTGATACATGTAGATAACCCCTTCATCAACTTATTCTTTATCATCTACTAAAACCAAATGAACTCGAACGTCTTGACTTATACAGTAGCTTTTCCGAAGTTAAATACCACTATCCTTACATATTCCCGGATGAGGTATCATGTGATGCAGGCAGCCAAGACTCTAGTCAATAAAGGTTACGACCCAGAAGTTATTGACATTAGGTCTTTGAAGCCGTTTGATTTGTATACAATAGGGAACTCGATTAAAAAGACTCACCGTGTGCTTATTGTGGAGGAATGCATGAGAACGGGTGGAATTGGTGCTAGTTTGACTGCGGCCATTACTGAAAACTTTAATGACTATTTGGATGCACCGATTATGTGTTTGTCGTCACAAGATGTTCCAACACCATATGCAGGGACTTTAGAGGAATGGACCGTGGTTCAGCCGCCCCAAATTGTGGCTGCAGTGGAGCAGCTGTGCCTGTAGAAAACTGAAAGACAATAGTCTCCGTTATCATGCTGGTATCATTGCTGCGATCATATATATAAAACTGCTGTAATTACCTTAATTTTTTTTACTTATGGTCTTTCTGGTCTTCTTTTAAATCTAGTTATGCCTTAAGATTATTACTGTAAATTGTTATTGGTTTCGGACATGGAGTGTGAGAGAAACAACTCATGCTTCTTTTAGTAGCCATCCTAATAGAAGATCTGAATATGTATTGCAATTAGCCAATACTATGCATGAGTAAACATCAATTTCACCATCGCATTAGAATATGTGATTATTTCATTGTTTTAGTATAACTGGAAATCACATATGCTGTATCTTTTGTTTAGTTTTGTGAACTCTTCAAGTAACCATAGTCTATAATGGAAGACTTTGATCATTAGTTAGAAGGTAGCAGTCGGTGATAAGTTTGATAGGTTGAATAGGAATCATGCAATATTGGATAATCGTAATCAGTTTTGAAGTTGTGAAATAATAAATTGGAAACTATCTACACAAAATTAACCCAATGATAGAATGTGCTAATATCGGATCTCGCCAGAGCAGAGCAGAGTATGAGAAGGTGGAAGATAAACAGTGTTAAATATAATGCATTTGCTCTAGATCCCATAAGAAGCTATGGAGCCTTTCCAAAGACGACTCTCCTGTAGTGCTATTGGGGGAGTCAAGAGTGTGAGCCCCCCGCCCTGCCAATCCCTGATCGGATCAAGGGCCTTATGATCCGAACCTTGACCTTGAAGAGGTCTTCTGTTTGCATACGAGCAAAGTCTATTTCTTCGGCACTTGGAAAGGCCTTTGAAGCTAAAAGCCGGCGTTGGATGGACAAATGGCTCCCCCGCCCTGATCCGCTCATCAAAAGGAGAAGCAATTGTAAGAATTGTACCAATAGACTTTAGCTTAAAAAGAGCTCAATAATTGTAAAACTGAAGGAATTCAATACTTCTAATAATTACATTGGGGCAAGTTGGTAAGTTTACTATTGAAGATTGATTATGACAATAAACTGAAGTTTAACTGTTTAATTTTATAAATTATAAAAAAACGTTATTATGACTGCACTCCCTGTTTTTTGGGAGATGATTTGCACACATTTGGGTTTGATTTGCACAATTTAATGTACAATTAATTAAAGCAGAATTTATAAAGTGTACAACTGTTTAATGCACATGTTGGAGTGTGCCGATTAGAAAGTAGAGTGTCCAAATCATTTATTTTTTAGATAGTTGTTGATTTGATCAAAGTTGTTTTTACACAACAAACATATTGCATTCATATTGCTTTCAGTAATTCTACTTGAAAAACATGTTTCATAAAGATGGTCAAATAAAAAAGGTTGAAATTTTTGTAACGAATGTTAATCATTTTATTCATTTTAAAACAATTGATAATTAGAGTTTTATCTTTTTGACTGATTTTTTTTCCTTCTGAAGTATCCTGATATGATTTAAGTTGTGATTAACATGGTAATATTAATTAATAATACGTACTTTTCTTCACCNGATGGTCAAATAAAAAAGGTTGAAATTTTTGTAACGAATGTTAATCATTTTATTCATTTTAAAACAATTGATAATTAGAGTTTTATCTTTTTGACTGATTTTTTTTCCTTCTGAAGTATCCTGATATGATTTAAGTTGTGATTAACATGGTAATATTAATTAATAATACGTACTTTTCTTCACCAAGTGCTTTGGCTTAGTTGGTACCCATCTCCGAAAAACTCATAAGCCCACTGTAGAGATTTAATGGATAAAAGGTCACGAGTTCGAGTCTCGGCTCGTGCTCACTCCAGTTGGTGCTTCACTGGGCCAAGAGAGTTGCCGGAACTATTTCTTGTGAGGTGGACAATTGCTGATATCAAAAGACATTCAAAATCAGGGTGTTTCCGCCAATTCAGCTTTTGATGAATACGTACTTTTCTTCTTAAATGCACAAGGAATCTCTATACTAAAAAGATAAAATAAGCAACATTTTTAAAACACTAGGGACCATGTACAACTCTAATGATTCGTTATTAGTTAACCCCACTTTTATTATTCTTAGAAAAATTTAAAGATATATGAACATGTATGTTAATGTACACGCTTGTTCTAATAAAGTGGCTGGATAACAGTGGGCCCAACCTGGCAGTATAACTATAATGCTCTTTGCTAGCTAGCTATATATGTATATGCATCCTTAAGTTAAATACTACTTAGGGGGTTGGCAACACACCCCTCACCCCATTTCCCTTCACTCACTACCACCCAATTCCCTTATGCCACATCATCCCCCCACTTTTCCCTTCCCTCACTCATTTTTTGTTGGCAACACACCCCTCACCCTTTTTTCCCCCTCCAACGTCTCTTTTTTGCCCAACGTTCGAAAAAAGCAAGACTCCACCGTTCGGTAACTATTCCCGAGCGGGGCTCACCGTGCCCCTCACCGCATGAGCGGCGGTGGTGTTCACCGCACGGGGTGAGCCTCCCCGAGGTGTTCACCGCATGCACTGCCAATGCCCTTACATATATAAAAAGTATATATAGTATAACAAACAAAGTAGTAAATCCTACTCTAGCATGCCAGCCTAGTCATCTCATCGACAGTCGTGTTTGCACGGGTGAGTCGGCATTAATTTTACACGCATCAACCGCCCCACCATCATTTTACACGGGTGCTACTAAATGTACCCATAATCCACTAATTAGACCTTAATTTTTCATCTTAGTCCCTATATGCTATTGACTAAACTTAAAAATTTAATATGGAGTAATATTTATTACTTTTACGAACTTCAATGATTCTTGTTTTTGGGTAATCTTTTAAAATACCACTTTTGTTTTTAAATTTTCCCCACTTTCCTATTTGAACTACATTATACGAAGTATTGGATATATCACCATAACAACTTTTAACTAGATTTAATTTTCTGTTTTTAGGTAATCTTTTAATTTTTAACTAGTTATAATGCACGCGCACGCGCGAGTTTTTTTAAATTTTTTTTAAATGATATATTTTTATTTCTTAAAAAACAAATAATTTAATCTTTGTTTTGTTTGATTTATGATTTTTAATTATATTTGTTTATTATTAAAGATAATCATTTAAAAAATTCAATCATTTTGTTAGTTGCATCTTATTTATATTTTTTTGTATTTATCTTCTACTTGTGTAGTATATCAACAAAACAAATTTTTAAAATTTTAAATTAAAAAAATAATAATTAAAATATTACCTAATAAGGAAATATTCTTTTTTTCCCGAAATATGAAAGTACCCACTAAGGGTTTTGTTTTATTATATAATATAATTCATTGAAATATGTATACATGTCGTGAAAGAGTTTAGTAAAATAGATATATGTTACAGTAATTATTTGTTTAAAAAGGTTGTTTTAGGTATCAACCGCATGTTATATGTAATATGTTTTGGTCGGATTAATGATAAATATTTTATTAGACATAAACTCCTTTAATCGAATTCCAATACTCATTGCAATTAAAAACATAAAAGGTAAAAAGTTAATCAGCCACTAATGATTTTGCCTATATATGTGCCATTAACAATTAATTGCCTATATCAGCTCATTAATACCTATAACCTATATCACCTATGGGTATGCTTAGTGAAATATAAGGGTCTATTTAGGTGAACCCTTTTACACTCACCAACCCAACATCATCCTTCTTTCATATTTCTTATCACACATAAACATAAACCCTTCATTTTATCTCCAAAATGTTTATAACCACTTGGGCATACTGCTAGACCAAAGGCCTGTTAATACTGCAATATGGTAAAAGTTTTTACTATTTGGTTTTAGTACTTTTTTCTTTTTAAAGTTTGGTAGCTAGTTGATATATGTTTAGTTTTTCTTGCATACTATTTATAAGTTTTCTAGTTGTGGGGTGTTTTTAGAGGTTTGCAGAAAAGGGTTGTTTTCATTGATTATACAAATGGTAAAAATGTTATCACATCAAGAACAAGTCCAAAAGTTAGGGGATTCAGAGATGAAGTTAGTTTCTATTGCTAAAGATGGTTTAGTAGTGTCAGAGTCAAGTTTTGAGCCATTAATTCCTGGTCTTCCTGATGATATTGCTTTAAGTTGCTTACTAAGGTTACCAGTGGAGTTTCATTCCGGTAGCAGGAGTGTTTGCAGGCGGTGGTGTAATGTGTTTGGTGATAAAGGTAAATTTTTTAGACTAAGGAAGGAAATGGGGTTGATAGATCAATGGTTGTTTGTGTTTTGTTATGATAAATGTAGTGGGAAGGTGCAATGGTATGTGCTTGATGTTGTTAGTTTTTCGTGGCATATTATTCCGGAAATGCCGTGTGTCGAAAAAGTGTGTGGGCACGGGTTTCGGTGTGTGTCGTTTCCCAGGGATGGGTCGGTTTTAGTATGTGGTGGTTCACTTGAGTTTGTGTTGAAGTTTGATGTTTGTATGAATGAGTGGATTAAGATGAAGAAGATGAATACTCCTAGGTCGTTTTTCGCTAGTGGTGTGATTGATGGGATGGTTTATGTAGCAGGAGGGAATGGTAATGATGGGTTTGAGCTTAATTCGGGTGAGGTTATGGACCTGAGAGATGGTGTTTGGAAGCCGATTGCAAGTATGGGTGCGAGTATGGCTTGTTATGATGCAGCTGTGCTTGATGGGAAGCTTTATGTGACCGAAGGGTGGTTTTGGCCGTTTTATTTCGTACCAAGGGGTCAAGTTTATGACCCAAGGACGGATAAGTGGGAATGTATGGCCTCAGGTCTTAGGGAAGGGTGGACAGGCTCGAGCGTGGTTATGTTTGGGCATTTGTTTGTGGTGTCGGAACATGAGAGGACTAAACTTAAGGTTTATGACTCGAGGAAAGATGTTTGGGGAACAGTCAAGGGGTCTCCATTACCAGAGCAAATATGCAAGCCGTTTGTAGTGAACGGATGTGGTGATAAGATATATGTAACTGGCAAAAATCTTAATGTTGCAGTTGGGTTGATTCATCGGTTGAACACAACTTCAAACGATAAAAATTTGGACTTTTTAGTCGAGTGGCATGTTGTAGAAGCTCCGGCGGGCATCTCCGACGTGACACCTTCAGGTGCACAAGTTATATTCGCGTAACGAATTAGACTAGTTTGATTTTCAACACATTATGCAACTGTGTATGTAATTATGTTGTGATTTGTAGCCGTGTTAAAAAGCATATATTAGTACTACACCATTTCTAATGCTTGTTTTATTGTTTTTGTGCTTTGAGTAGATAAATCAAATTTAGTAACTAGCTACAGATAACTAATCGTTATGGTCTCTAGAGGTGAGCATGGGGCGGTTTTTGGCTAAAACCAAACCCCGAACTAAAAGTTCGGTTTTATGTTTTTTAACACCAATCTCCGCACCAAAAGTTCGATTTGGTTTTATCGGTTTTTGGTTTTTTGCGGTTTGGTTTTCGGTTTTTCTGTTTTTTGATTTTCGGATATCCAAAATTTTTGATGACGATTTTATGTTATAGCTATTATATTAGCCAAGTTTTTTTCAATTCGGATAACGGTTTTACATATCCGAATATCTGAATATCTATAATTTTTTGAAAATTTTTTTATGAGCTCTAAAATTGACATTTCGTAGAATCCAATCTATTTAGTAAATTTTAATCAATTTTTCGGATATCTAAATACGGATATTTTTTGACACCCACAACCTAAACCAAGAAATATTAGAAAGTAACTTGAATATTTTGCCGAAAAATAATAATATTTCATAACATGTATATAAAGATGAGATGTGTGAACATATATGAAATAAAGAAAATTAACTTTACGAATTTATTGTAGTGTCTAAATAAACATATGTTAAGAATATATAGAATACATGTGTCTTTTAGTTTTAGGACTTTGGTGATAACTTGTATCAAAACCGAAATGTATATATTTTTTTTATTAGCTTTATTAATAGTTTAATAAGTATGGGGCGGTTCGGTTTTTTCGGTTTGAGATTGCATATTAAACCAAAAACCAAAATTTTTGGTTTTTTAAAAACCAAAACCGCACCATCAGTTTTAGAATTGGCTCGGTTATTTTGGAGCGGTTTTTTCAGTTTTTTGGTTTTCGGTTTTGTTGCTCTCCCCTAATGGTTTCATATTCTGACAAGAATATTATGATATTGGTGGACCCTTTAGCAACATGATTTTACGGTTGGAAGTTTTTTAAGGTAACAATGATGGAAAGTGTGACGCCATGAATTATGGGACAAACTAGAAAACCTTTGCATAGTTAGAAACAAAGTGCAATTTGGATTTTGTTTGTTTGAAACGCTTGAAATTCAACCATATTATAGTAACTAGTTGGCTAAAAGATGAGCTGAGCTTAATTTAGGTTCACTTTTTAACGATATGGTGACATTCCCTATTCTTTCCACCTTCCTAGCACATTTGGNTTTTTTTTTTTTTTTACCCGGATTTTCGTCTCGACATGCAAGCCAACTAATCCTAGGGCGACTATCTTTTTCGATAGCCCAGAGTCGGCGGCAAGTGAACCTCCGTGGGCACAAGAGGATTAATTTTCTCACTGTTGGATTCGAACCCTTGACCTCCTCTTTAGAAGCATGTTATTCTTACCGCTGGGTCACCCTATGATTGAAATAACTCTGTTTGATATAGCTAAAACTCAAAAAGCCGACTGGTAAAAAGGAAATAAATAGAACTTAGCTTCCTTGGAGTAGTTGTTTGATTGTTCAACATAAGAGTGCTCGTTATGACAAATTATAACACCGTTATAACTAGTTCATCTAACTTTCAAAAGTAAATCATGTTATTTACACCCATGAATAAAATATCAATCTTTGTAAAAGAATAATTTGCAGCCTTTTTCTTGATAAAATATTTGTGATAATTAAAAAGTAAAAATATTGTTACATACAAAAGTCAAGATTTATATAAATTTTAGAAACCAATTGAACATATCTTTATTGTGTAAAGACATATAATCGTGGCGTTTAGTTGAGGGAAAACACCTTGTTTTCCACAAAATGTTTTGTGGAAAACAAGGAAAATAGAGATCGCGTTCAAATTAGTGTTTTCTAATAAAATTCTCTACAAAACACAAAATTCCTATTTCCATGTTTAATACACAAAATTAGAAAACACTTTTTTTTTTTGTTTTCACATATTTTCCTTTAAAATACTCAACAATCTGTTTTCGTCACTTTTTATATATTTTCGTCGGTTTTTATCTATTTTTCTCCGTTTTTGTGTGACTTTTACGTTTTCGTCCAATTTTTTACGTTTTCTTCCGATTTTTACGTTTTCGTCCGTTTTTTTACGGTTTCGTCCGATTTCTTACGTTTTCGTCCGATTTTTACGTTTTCGTCTAATTTCTTACGTTTTTATCAGATTTCTTACGTTTTCGTCTGTTTTTTACGTTTTCGTCAGATTTTTTACGTTTTCGTCCATTTTTTACGTTTTCATCTGATTTCTTACGTTTTTCGTCCTGTTTTTTTTTCACGTTTTTGTCTGTTTTTTTAATGTCTTTCGTCAGATTTCTTTTTTACTTTTTAGTCCGATTTTTTTATTTTGGTTAGCATTATTTTTACGTTTATTCGGTCCATACTTTTTAACTTTTTCGTCTGATTTCTTATGTTTATCGTCAGATTTCTATACGTTTTAGTCCGTTTTTTACGTTTTCGTTTGATTTCTTAGCGTTTTTCGTCCGTTTTTTTTAAGATCTTCATTCTGATTTCTTACGTTTTTGTCTGTTTTTTTACGTTTCGTCTCGTTTTTTTTACGTTTTCGTCAGATTTTTTACGTTTTCGTCTGTTTTTAGGTCTTCATCTGATTTTTACGTTTTTGTCTTGTTTCTTTACGTTTCCGTCCATTTTTTACGTTTTCTCAGAATTTTTATCGTTTTCGTCCGATTATTTTACGTTTTCGTCTGATTTCTTACGTTTTCGTCAATTTCTTACGTTTTTCAATCCGTTTATTTTTTACGTTTTCGTACGAGGATTTCTTACGTGTTTTTGTTTGTTTTTTAAAGTTTTCGTCTGAAGTTTCTTTAATGGTTATTCATGCCAGATTTTTATGTTTTGTCCGTTTTTTTTATGTTTTCCGACACATTTCTTACTTTTTTATCCCCATTTTTTTAGTGTTTTTCGTCAGATTTTTTACGTTTTCATTTGTTTTTTTTTTTGACTTATTTTCGTCTGATTTCTTTGGCGTTTTGCATTAGATTATTTTACAGTTTTCTTCTATTTTTACTTTCGTATCGTTTTTTTAGCGTTTTTCGCTCTTTTATTACGTTTCTTACTGATTTTTATGTTTTCGTCAATTTTTAGTTTCGTCTGTTTTTTAGTTTTCGTTTGTTTTACTTACGTTTTCTCTGCCTTTTTACGTTTTCGTCATATTTCTTACGTTTTCGTCTGTTTTTTTACGTTTCGTCTTTTTTCAGCGTTTTCGTCCTATTTTCTTACGTTTTCGTTATTTTTTTACGTTTTGAGTCGGGCCGAAACTAAAACGGACGAAACGTAAAAAGACAGACGAAAGTCAAAAACGGACGAAACGTAAAAATAGACGAAAAGTAAAAAACGAACGAAACGTAAAAACAGACGAAAAGTTTAGAAAATCAAACGAAAACGTAAAAAAACAGGACGAAAACGTAAAAAGGACGAAACGTAAAAAAATAGATGAAAAGTAAAACAAAGACGAAAACGTAAAAATTTGACGAAAATTAAAAAAACTATGAAACGTAAAAATAATGATGAAAGTAAAAAACGGACGAAAACGTAAAATATCAGCAAAAACGTAAAAATTGGAAGAAAAAAGTAAAAATAGACGAAACCGTCAAAATCCGGACGACAACGTAAAAAACTGACGACACAACATAAAACAAACTGATGAAAACGTAAAAATGGACGAAAACGTAAAATATCGGACGAAAACGTAAAAAATCGGACGAAAACGTAAAAAAACAGACGAAAACGTAACCAAATCGGACGAAAACGTAAATAAACAGACGAAAACGTTAAAAAAACATACGAAAACGTAAAAAACTTGACGAAAACGTAAAAAAACCGACGAAAACTTTAAAAATCTGACGAAAACGTAAAAATCAGACGAAAACTAAAAAAACTGACGAAAACGTAAAAAAAGAACGAAAACGTAAAAAAACGGACAAAACCGTAAAAAATCGGAGGAAAACATAAAAAATCGGACAGAAACGTAAAAAGTAGACGAAAACGTTATTTGATGTTATATTTTACTTTTTTGATTTTTTATTTTCTCGTATTAGATTTTTTTAGGTATTTTATAATTTAGTTGGTTAGTTTATAATATCTGTTTTTGTGTTTTGAAGATGCTTTATAATATTACTAAGGTGAATAGAGAATTGAAATAGATTACGACAATACTTAAACATGTTTTCTAGTTTTGCAAAATGGAAAACACAAACACATGTTTCTCAAACTAAACGCGTTTTCTATATTTTCCATTGTTTTGTGGAAATAAAACTCCCATCCCTTTTCCTACAAAACAAGAAATAGGAAATGAAAGAAACTGTTTTTCAACTAAACGCCACCAATAATATCTTTATATCTTGGTGTCTAAGACATGCTACTAATCTATAACAAATTATAACTAAGGTTATAAATAGCGCGTGACAACATGACCAAGTCTCACATTTTAATGGTCAAGGCTAAGCTTTTGCGTGTATAAGCCGTCGCATAAGGCGACACAAAATATGAAAATAATTTATATATTTATATCATATTTCATAAATATCGAGTTTATAAAAAGATGTGACATAAGTCGGCATACGGCGTGACGTGACGGCATGACTAAGCCACACGCCTTTGTGAGGCAAGACTACCTTTGCTCACCTTTTAGAACCATGGTTATAAAAAAATAATAAAATAATAATAATAGAAAATAAAAAATAAACTAGGCTAAATAAGCTAGCAACATTTCCAATCACTAACCTATGTGGGATTGGTTTTTTAGTGAGTTTTAGCATAAGAATAAACCAAGATATCTAAAGTGACACTTTCTACTTTCTATAAACATTATATCTTACCTGCCAATTCATTCATCATCTCTTTTGTAGTTGCTAGTAGTTGCTAAATATAGTAACTTTTGAAACAATTGAAAATCAATATCACTTACGGCTTACTTGAATACAAACCCCCAATTGGTTAATCATCGTCTCTAAAAGAATTTATCTAAAAGAATTTATCGACCCATAATATGATGCAATGATGCAACATAACATCTTCTACTTCCTTACTTTCTTAGTCACGGCTATTAACATTTTCATTCATCGTCTCGCCCTGTTTTAATTCATATATCTCTTCTCTACTACTATTATGCATGCATATGCATTACTTAAACTTAAAATGCTTAAAATTTAAGTAATTTTAATGAACTATTATACTCTTGATTAAAATTGACAACATCATCTATTACTTGGCTCCGTCCCTAATTCAACTTTAAATTTGATCTCGCTTTTACAAAAACAGAAAACATGATGAAGTATGACAGCTCAAAATTGTTTGTAAGTTCAATGTAAACACGTAAAGTTAGTGATCAAAAGTTCAAAGACGAAACTTAAAACATGACCTACGCGAAAGGGAAGTGGCAAAGGGTCGACGTTGATGTAGGTGCACAAGGGGGCACAGGTGGGCTCAATGTGTCATATTAGTATGTTTGGAAACTGTATATGACATAAATTTCGATTTATTTTTAGACCTTTAATTAGGATATTTTAGTTATGCATATTATACCTAGCTTGTAACCAAAACAAATAATTATATATGGTCATGACATGTTAGAATTCGCATTGACGCTTAGAGCCTAGGGAGTAATAACGTAAATGGGGCGTTATGGTCTATGTGGCAAGTTATAACTCAAGTTGGCTCCAAGTTATGATACCGAGTACACAAAATTTCCAACGTCGTTTCCATTTACGTTGCTATAGCAACTCAAGTTATAACATAACTTGGCTCCAAATTATGATACCCCATCCCATGTTATGGTTAAGTTATGCCAAGTTAGTGTATTTGTTTGTTTGATTTATTTAAGTGGATCCCAAAATGTGGTGTTATTTGGTGTTATAATTTTCTAGTGTTTTTTGGTGTTATGTTATTTGGTGTTGAGATGATGTGGCGCTGACGTGACGCTGAGTTATGTGATAACTCAAGTTACCACTCCCCATGCCCTTAGTAAAAGCTGGCTGCTTCTATATCTATAATTTGTAAAGATTAGTTTTTGTAACTTTTGTAATTCATTTAACAAACATAAACCTAACATATTGCTGCAACCATGTGCAGCCACAATTCTAAACGTTAGATAGAGCACAAAAACATAAAAGAACTAATTACGCTGAACTAATAAAGTTAATAAAAGAATGAATTACGTTAGATAGAGCACAATTCTCAGTGGTATCCCATGTTGCATGAGAATTTTTTAACCAAATGGTTGTGAGTTTAAGTCTTGCTTAAGACGTGTGAGATACTGAGATATATTTATGGTGTATATTGTAGTCTTGTACTCCTGATAACGATTGTCGATATATATATATCGCTGTATAGAAACATCTTCCCGTCCCCTATATTTCCAATCACGTCTATTAACAAATAAAAATACTACTACTGGGTGATCATCATCGTTTTAGTCGAATATCCATGTAATTTAATCCTTGAAATCCTAATGATCACTTTCGTAATAAACCAAATTTAAATCCTGACGTCATCGTACGTACTTAATCGATCACATTGTCTAGCTAGTTTAGCATTAACTTTTTTTTTTTTTTTTTTTTTTTTTTTTTTTTTAAATAAAACTTTTGAACTATCTAATAGATGTCTAAAATCATTTTTTAATTGTCAACCTTACCAAACTATGCAATAACTAATGATAACTCAAGGTAGTGAACATATATACAACCTTACGCAAGTAGTCGAAATGCCAAACGCCAAGTAAACACGTAAACTTAAGTGTTCCAAAGCTCAAAGATGAAAACTTAAAACATGATCTACGAGAAGGGGAAGTAGCAAAGGGTCGACGTCGATGTGGGTACACAAGGGGGCGCAGGTGCAATCAATGTGTCGTTACGGGTCGTTAGACGAGGCTCGAGCTAGTGGTCCATTGTGTTTGGAAACTGTATGACACACCAGGGGCGGAGCCAGGATTTATAGTTAAGGGGTGCTGACTTTCTTCAAATAAAATAGCGATAAATATTATATGCAAACAGAACCATCATGTCCCATAGTTTGAAGTTTGAATATAGATTCTATAACCTATAAGTCATATCTTGGTTGTGATTGTGTTGTTGGGTTATAAATAACTTGTCTCTTTGCTTATAAAACTAGATTATATATAGTTTTTCTAACGTTGTTCAGGATTTAATATGCAAGCCATGTAAGAGTAAGAAACTCTTGTATACTAGTACATTTCTATGCACCAAACATTAATCATACTAAAATGTTTTAATTCATACAAACACCGTCAATATTACAAATTTGCAAGTGAATTTCTAAATTAGTTATATTATTCTGGCTTTTATTAAAATATGGTTAAAAAAATGGAGATTGAAGATTATTGAATATATTTAAAACTGTTGGTTTTCTTTGCTTGCTTTGAGCAATGGTATTTTACTAGGTTAGTCTATTGGAAATGAATATAATCTGTGTAAATAAATACACCTAAAGTTTAAGCTAGTTATTGTTTAGAAATATTATGTAAACATAATTGATCACCATAACAAACTAAATAAATTTATATCTTATGATGGTTGTTTTTATTTGTGGCCAACTGTTAAGGGAGGCTCGTAGACAAAAAAGCGTGATATATAAGCTTTAGCACTGTACACAACTAAGGTAGTTGGACAGGTTGGGGGAGGCTCAGCACCCACTAGTCCCCCTACCTCCTCCGCCCCTGTGACACACAACAAGCATAAAATACCTTGTGTCAAATCTTGATATACGAGTTGTTTAGTTAAGGATATTCTTTTTATTTAAATCAAACTGAATAATATATACTCCGTAATAATTTTATTGTCATGACACATGACTTATGTTATGACTCGCATTCGGCATCTTCATTGAAAGTTGGGTTATTTTTCACTTTGGTTTTTTATCTTGTTTGTGAAAAAGGATTATGATAAACTGATGTTAGAAAAACAATTGTGACTTTGTAACAGGAAAATGATTGATAAAACATAAATGATAGACTTAATGGGCCCAATAAATTACGTCTAAGCAAAGAATATGAAGTTAAAAAAAATGCACATGATTTATGAATTGTGTCGGCATAACCTTTAAAAAACATCTCTCTTTGAAATTATCTATTCACAAAGTTAATGATTTACTCCGAGCGTCGGTACGTGTGTGTCAAGATGGATTTTGTTCATTTATATTTGTCGTAATTGGTATGAAATTGTGGAACGGTTTTTCTTACTTTTGACTAAAACTGAACTTCACACGAATTATGGATTCCTCCCTAACTTGAGGAATGAGAAGTGACTCGGTCAAAAATGTAAATCATTTTTCATTTTTGTGTTCGTAACAAGCTAAACTAGAATATGTGTGCATTATCCGGATATAATGATTCAATAACTTATAAAAAAAAATATTAAAAAACTTGTTGCGAGTATAATTTACAAACAAATACTTAAAAAAAACACACATCAACACAACTGGAAATGAACTATCTGAATGTGTAAATCATTCTTATTTATCATCTTCCGCTTTATCATATTCGTCAATCAAATAAATTTCTTTGCGTCTAAACACGGAAACTTAGTTTCTTTCTTCCTCTTGATATTGGCTATCGAAAAAACATCATTGACCTTTGTGTCATGCATATTAATAAGAAATAGCAAATCTATAGGATACATATCGAGTGATAATCGATAAGGATTTAGACATCTGTATCATCAAGAGTATCATCATCCCTATCGAAATGCTCTGATGCGTGAGTTTTGCAACCTTTGCACTTAGGTTTTACCTCTCAAGGGATTTTGAGAAGCTTACAACCCCCACCAGGCAGTGTACCTGACCGATGTAGTATAGTGAAGTGGCAAGTACCGGGGAATTGATCGTTCTCTCGAGGAATAGTGTCGTTAAGCTTGAAAAGCTACTCTAATTAGGTCTAAGGGTTGAGGGATGATTCTTTTTGTATTTTTATATTTTATGAAAGCAAGTAAAAATCTCGGTTTTTGAAAGAGTAGGCGGAATTAGTTGCTAGTCAACTAACCCAAATAACTACTTTTGCAATTAAAATAAAATAACTAGAAAAAGTAAATGGTTGTGAAACTTATATGAGAGAAATATGTGTTTACTTAGATTTCCTTACTCCCTAGCTATCTTTTATATGTTAATTAGTTTGTTGTAATTGTGTGGATGACGGGTTGTATTCCTTTAAACCATTCGTAGGGCCGTGTACTATCTTCCCTAACTCTATAAGCTCCTACTTCACTCCTATGTCGAGCCGACTTAAAGCTCCTAACATGAGATCATTAGAATTCGCTCATGCATGAAATACTACCTTAAAATCGATAACGCACATACGATTCACGTTTCTAAAGACGTTCAAGCTTGTTACCGTATAGGAGATTAGCCAGTTTTCTCTAGTCTAACGTAGATGAAACATTCACCCAAATACAATCACAACATACACATCACATGATAATCAATAGTTAGGTTTCATTAGATCTAAGCAAACACAAAGTAAATTAGCCTAGCATGTTGAAAGAAAGACAAGCACAATCATAAATCACACAACACATAGACATATTGTATGAATAAAGATTTATCTTGGATTAAACATGC
>LBNU01036142.1:63637-95469 GCA_014162995.1 Artemisia annua | reverse complement strand
CATCAAATTTTTACAAGGTAAAGGATATCATATACTTTTACAAAAAACAAAACAGAACATCATCTAATAGATTAATAATTAAGAAAATGGCAAGTTTATATTATGTTCAAACCCTTTCAATTATCATAAACCCTTTCAAAACATACTTTACCGAAACGGGTAGTTATTTTTAACCGCTGATTTCATTATACAGTTAAAAATAACTACCCGTTTCAAAACAAAAACTTGATATTCAAGAAAACAAATACAACTTCAAGAACAAACATTTACAAGAAACTAAACTTATAAAAAACATCACCAAAACATCAAGAAAACTCAAAAAGAGATATGTATATATTACCTCATGAATCAATCTTTTGTAAATAGGAGCAAGAATATTAAAAGTTGTGCATGAAAAACAAGTTGGGTCATCAATGGCAGAATTGATCACATAACTTGATGGGCTTCTTTTATTAGCAATTCCTTTGTTCCTCCTTCCCATGATTCCTTTTTTATAAAATAAACTTTAGAAAAAGATATGAAAATATTTTATAAACTTTGTGAATGTATACCTTGAATGTATAAAAACATGATGGAAATGACTAATGAATGAAGAAACAAGATTAAATTGTGTGGGGGCATTCTGGGTTGTACTATTATTATTACTATTATTAATATTATTATTGTAGTTTCATGGGAAATAAAAGCCAACCAATGAGGATGATGAACATGGGAGATTTTATATATGAACGTGAATATTGGTTTTGGTTTTTGGGTGGGAATGTGCGGTGCTTATGGCGTATAATTCGCTTTCATATGAAATATAAATGCGTGGTTATTGTACGTACATACAATCATGTTGCAAAAGAAGATGTTGTTATTCGTTTGAGGTATGGTTTTTGGAAAAGTTAAGTTTACGTAAATGGTCCGTGTAGTTTGCTCAAAGTTATATATTTGGTCCATCGGTAATCGTTACATTAGAATTCTGGGATGAGAGTGAATTAGATATGAAGCGGATGAAAACATATATGTATCGATTTAGCTTTGGTTTCTTCATATGTATTCGTTAGATGAAGCGAGATGAACTATCGATAGTTTGTTTGTTTGTTTGTTTTTGTTTTTGTTTTTGGGTAAGTTATATATCAACATTGAAATGATGACAATATAACAAAAGATGACACAAGTCTTGCAACAAGCATGCAACATGTTTGTTGAAACATAATCTGGTACAAATGCACACAACCACATGATTGCTAAAGAGAAACAATAGACAAGAAATGGCTAAAAGACTTAAGGTATATGGACCACATAAATTAAAGAATTATGAATGAATTGAAACTAATGTTGATTCACTCTTTTGAGAGAGGATATGCATAACCAAACATATTGAAACTAATGTTGATTCACTCTTTTGAGAGAGGATATGCATAACCAAACATCACTTCACCATTTCAAGTAGTAAACGAGTTATTCATATATAATAATGTGTAATTATCATTCATATTCACTAATGGTATGTACATGGACGGACTCAGAACTTTAAGTTATCGTGTGCATAATTCTTTTTACGAGTATAAAGAAAATAAAAACAAACCAGAATGTACATTTTTATTCAAACAAGTAAACAAATTAAGAAGACATTTATTTCTTTTGACATATTACAGTAGTAAACTAATTAAAAAAGACATGTATTTATGTAACACAAATTTTCACGACCAGTTCATTTAAAAAAAAATCATTATTTTTAATGAAAATTTATACTAAACGACAAACAACCATCGGGTTCCCGTGAACTCCCGGAAACCCCCTAGGTCCGCCCCTGATCTAATTTATTGGATTAGAAGAGTTCCGTCACTAATTAAAACATTTTTAAAGACTAAAGTGAAATAACTACATATTGGAAGGATCAAAATGTTGAAATAAATGTTTCCATATCTATAATTGGTATCCAAGATCTCATAATTTTTAGCAAAATCTCAGTGAACATTTACCTAATTTACTTACCATTTAACCATACAAATGAATAATGGGTATATGAATGTTGTTTATAATATTCTATAAGGCAAAATACGACATTTTAAACTTTTAGAAGGTTATATATGGAAATTACGAATATAAACTGTATTTGATAATATTTTTATTCGATTTGATTATTCTATGATGTTGAAAGAAACACGAATATAGTCAATAGGGCATGTAAAACAAGTCGAGGACCGACAATTTATTAAATCAATCATATCAACTTTTTTACGAATAACTTCTTTTTTTTTTTTTTTTTTTTGGGGTTGTTTTTGGGTTTTTTTTTTTTTTTTTTTTTTNTTAAACAACAAATTTAAAATTCATTAAAACAAATATTACAATACTAAATTAAAAACTTAAACTAATAAAACTTAAACATAACAATACTTATTAAAAACTTAAACTAGTAATCTAAGTTGTAGCGTTGCTTGATTTCTTCCTTAATCCGCAAAAGTTCGTTTCTTTGTCGTTCGAACAAATTCGGGTCGATTGCTGAGTTCTAGAAAATCAAATCTTGCTCCCGTTTTGTGAGGTCCAGGATTTCCACTTGCTTTCGTTGGAGCTCGATTTTCTCTCTTTTGATTGCTAGCTCTTGTTGCATTTTCTCTCTTTTCATCGCTAGCTCTTGTTCCTTCAATGATTTCCACGACTCTTCAATGTCCTTACTTTTCGTCGGTTTTGACGGCTTCAATTGGAAAAAGGTCTTGGTTAGCGTACTTATCCATGATGTTGGTGGATCGCGAGAGGAGGATGATTTCTTCCTGGCTTTGTCACGACCTTCTGGTCGTGATTCTCTTGTCTTTTCCTCATCATCAGAATCATCCACGTCTTAGTAACTCATGGGACCTTGTGTTGACCCCGAGGTAGTTGTAGAACCCTTTGTTTTCTTCCGACAATTCGATTGGAAAACAGACACCTCCCTCTTCCAAGCAGTATGACCCCTCAAAATTTCCCAACACTCCTTCAGTTGAAACTCATGACAGTAAAGCAGATGGTATTGTCTAAGAGCTTTTCAGTAGTCGTCTGCGTCGTTCTCACCACTTACATAAGTTTCCTTGATGTTATCCATAATAGTACAAAAATTTGCAACCCTATTACGAATCCTAGTCTTCCATTTGCTCGTGGTCGAGTCGTACGACCGTTGTGTACCAGTTTCTTTTTGAAAGTCTATCACCAACTCCCAAAATTGATGTTGTTTCCTCTCGGGGTATTTTCCAAAACATAGATGAAAGCTTTACAAAGCGCGATCTCTTGCGCCTTTGTCCATCTTTCGTTCATCTTTTTGGCCGATTCGGGTTGTTTGCCTTTATCCTTCGCCTTTGAAGCACGACGCGAAGGTTTCTTTGGTTTGATTGGTGATGTCTCTTCGACATCGTCATCATCATCATCATCATCATCATCATCATCATTATCATCATCATCATCATCTTCAACAGGAATGGAACCTTGGTACGAACCGTGACCCGAACCTTGGCCCATGGAAGCATCTTGACTTGGATAGTTTTGAGTTGGGTATGCCATATAATCCTCCAAATCCATTTCAAGATTAGCACTACGAATCGGGGAATAATCTTGATACGGTTGGGAAGAATACAAGAAATCCATGTTAGGACGATACGACGACCCACTTTGTTCTCGGTGATAATGCGTATTAGGACGTTGCGGTGGGATGAATGAACAATTAACGTAAAACGGGTTTTCATTTGGATTCGGTTGTGGTAGTCGTGATGTATATTCAAAAGCGGGTGGACGAAAGCGAATACCCCGTTGTTGTGGTGGTGTTATGCCGGTTAATTCAAAGTTGTTTTGCGGCGAGAAATTCAAATCCGGTGCATTTTGGGGTAGTCGGGATGGTCGGTTTTTTGATGGAAGAGTAATTTTCTTTGACATGGTGAGTATGGATGAGAAGTAGTTTGAATTGTATTTGAAATTGTGTGTTTAGAAAGTGTGATTGAGGTTGGTATTTATAGGATGTAAAGTGGTAAGTATTTCAAAAAAAAAGATTTTTTTTTTTTTTTTTTTTTTTCACAATCGTACAATTTTTAAATTTATTTTGAAACTTGTGTGTAATAAATATCGGTCATTTTTTTGACCAATACTCTCCCAAAACACAACTCGACCGATATTGCAAATGAAACCCACATTGGGTCCGATTTGGCAAATCAGTCATCATGCATACTCGACCGATTTTTTTTTGTGCCAGTGTGTCTAGCCTCACGTATACGGCTTTGGTGTATCCTTAGTGTGAGTGAGCTATGTTTATTGAATTTGTTAGAGTAAACTACAAAATACAGCTATATAGTTTGTCCATTTCCACATCATACATCTTCATCTTTGTTATAAAAGTTTGAGACATATTATCTCTTCGTTAATAAACGTTAAACGCTATAAATCTTTGGGGACGAACAATGCAAATATTTTCCGGTTATCTTCTAACGTGGATCTGTGAGGGAAAATATTTGCATCGTTAGTCCTCAGGGATGTATAATGTCTAAAGTTTATTATTATTATTATTATTATTATTATTATTGAATTTGTTAGAGTAAACTACAAAATACAGCTATATAGTTTGTCCATTTCCACATCATACATCTTCATCTTTGTTATAAAAGTTTGAGACATATTATCTCTTCGTTAATAAACGTTAAACGCTATAAATCTTTGGGGACGAACAATGCAAATATTTTCCGGTTATCTTCTAACGTGGATCTGTGAGGGAAAATATTTGCATCGTTAGTCCTCAGGGATGTATAATGTCTAAAGTTTATTATTATTATTATTATTATTATTATTATTATTATTATTATTATTATTATTATTATTATTATTATTATTATTATTATTATTATTATTTTATTTTATTTTATTTTATTTTATTAACTTTTTATTTATTTTATATTTTTATGTATTTTTATTTTTAATTTTATTTTATCTATTATTTTATTTTATTTGTTATTTTTTTAATTTTTTACTAAGGGAAAACGAGCATGAGTAACCACAAGTGTGCGTAAAATATATAGGTTTTCAGAATAAAAAATTAATCCTCCTTAATCATCGATTAATTAAATAAATTAGTATTCTAAACCCGTGTGAGTTTCATTTCAATTATGTTATAACTCTTTGAATTCTTATTGCTTAATGAATTTGTTATATTATCATTTAAAATATGAATTACTAGACGTATAAGACATTTGAACATTTAACTAAGATCTTCCGATCTTACGATTTTGCAAGACAAAAATGATGTATAGTAAGATCTCGATTTTAGCAGCCTTGCTTCAAACAATAAAAAATCCAAATCCAAACACCTTCTCGTCCCATCTTGATAGAAGAATGAGGTTAAAGAATATGAAAATGGATGATGAGATGTTTTGATGGTTTTCTGTTATCATGAAGGAAAGAAAGATAAATGGGTTTTTGAGTTGGATTTTGTAGAAAAACCAATAGTAATAGTAATAGTAAGAATAATATAAAAATGAAAATATAAAAATAAAAATAAATAAATAAATAAAAATAAAAATAGATGTTAGACATTATACATTCCTGAGGACTAACAATGCAAATATTTTCCATCACTTTAGATCCACGTTAGAAGATAACGGGAAACTATTTTTATCGTTCGTCCTCAAGGATGTATAATGTTTATTGACGGAATATATATGTTTCAACTTTTCTGATATAGATGTTTGGTGTGAAAATGAACAGCTATGTATTTTGGAGTTTATTCAATTTGTTAATTTGTTTTGTACGTATTTCCGTGACGTGTTATATGTGTTATATGACAAGTACAATTTCACTTTCAGATTGATTGAAGCATACTGTTGGAAGGGGTATGAAATGGTCTTGGATTCTAATAGAGTCGACACATGAAACACTTGGCTGTTGAAGACACTGAGGGGGTGTTTGGCTAAGCTTATTTAGGGTATTTTTAGTGCAGAACGGTGCGGATCTTTTTGGAGTGGTGAGGTAGTGAGTAGTGAGCAATGAGGAATTTGATTTTTAGTCGTCGTTTAGCAAAAAAGCGATGTGCTGTGACTATTTTTTAGGAAAGCTAATTTTCCAATGCTTGTTTGAGAAGCGGTAAGTTGCGGCTATTTTTTCGCGGCTACTGCTGACCGCTACTCCTACTTTTAACGGCCCTTAGATGTGGCTTATAGAAACACAATAACTTTATGGGTTATAACACAGTACTTTGTTACTTCAATCAGGTTTATTGAAACCTATTTTTGATCAATATGAAAAAATAAGCCCAGTTAATATCAACTTCTAAAAGATGTTTGAATAGTTAATATGAATACAACAAAAAGAGAGACGTAATAGATTAGTACATGAGATCTTCCAGAAAGCTTGCAATGGCTTACAAGAGCATAAGTACCATTCCTTCTGAAAGTTACCGCGACAAACTCAGGGTCTTTTCCTTTATCCCATGACATGGCAGGAACGACTATCTCTCGGGTCCCGTCTGGATGCGTGCGATCAGAAAATGTTTGAGCATGTGCGCTGAAAACCATCCTATGACATAGAATATGAACTTGTCAGCACTCGTGTACTATAAGACCGGAAAATATGGGAGTCACAACAAGGAAGAGAACACTTGATTATTCGTAAAAATGGCAATTTTGACTCATTTACTTATGAACGGGTTGATTTGAGTTGTGTTTTATCTCAAATAGGTCAAACGAAAAATAAAGAGCTAAAATGGGAATGGGTTAATTTGGGTTGTGTTTTATCTCAAATATGTCAATATGAAGATTATTACTGTAATGACAATCTTTTTTGTGATCATAATGGATGCATAAACTATTTATACAAAAGTATAAAGATGGACCAAAAATGTTTAGCAATCAGCCCGACGTGACGGTGACCCGGCATGTTTAGCATTGTACCTAAAATGACACATATTTGTTTGAACCTGTTACCCAACCCGCCCATTAACAGCCACACTCGGAAAAAAAATAAGAACAAAATATCACCTGGGCCTAAGAGCATGAAAGATATATTCTGTTGCATTTGGAGGAAGCGTTTGCGATAACTCATATGGTCCAGCCTCGGCAAGTGTCCTATAAAAGATGTTTAATTATGTTAGATATGACATCATAGACACTAACTTATAATAATGTGTGGAAATGGGGTGCTGGCATTGCGTTTAAAGGTGATTATGTGATCTGGAATAACCAAAATCAGATAACTAGTGGTAAAATGTAGTTACAGGGCTGAAAGAGATGGTGTCTGAGTGTGCATACTCCGATAGGAAAGCAGATTAACTACGACCTGAAAACACAATAATCAGATACTCATTTCCAAAACACAATGCCACCCACTCCATCTACACGGCTAAATATGAGGTTTTATGCGTTGATTTCATTCTACCTTGTTTTTGATGATTCTGCGCTATCCTGCATGTTTCCATCATGATCATCGTCTCGCCAATTCTTTTCTGCTGTTTGATGCAGCGGAATGTGAAGCAAGAGTACAGGACCCGACCCAGATGACATATCATTTTCCCTCCAGTTAATGTCATGTTTAGGAATCTTGCTTCCAGAAGACTCGTTTATAACATTTTTCACTAGCTCATTTTCTGTCTGCATTTCTATACGTTCTCTTTCCAACGCTTTTTCAACACTAAACCGTAACTCATTATTTCCACATAGCAACGCTACAGAATTAAGTGAAACAAAATTGATATTCCCAATATCAAATGCGCCACAACCAGATGAATCCAATCCTGGGAAGCTTCTAGTTACTTTAGTAATGGATACTTCATCTAGATCATTGCACTTTCCAATGTCCCGGTCTCCAGGAACAACATGGTATGGAAGATCAAGAAAAGGGCCTAATAAATTGTGAAATTGTTGGACTAGAAGTGTCCATTTGCTTCGAGTCAACTCTGATCCTTGAGCAGATACATCTCCTAATACAATCAGCATATCAGGCTTCAGGAATTCAAATGATTTCTGGTTGAAAGAGTAACATGTGAAGGATCAGATTATGAAGCTTTGTGAAATTCTTCATGGAAGACAGCACTTGGCTGGCCAAAGAAATATACACCGTAAATGCATAATATTAGCATATTATGAGAACAGTTATACACAAGCTTGAGATATAATTGTAGCAACATAGCAGCACTGGATATCGCAATGCTAAACAATCCTAATGAACCAATAGAGGATGTCTTGAAGCAAATATCCACATTCATATCTCCTACTGATGACTACAGAATTTAGAAGTCAAAACCATCTTTAAAAATAAAAGAAGTCATTCAAGTGTAGATTGAATTAAGCACCTGCACGCGTACAGTTTCATGACCCAACCAAAAATAAGCAACCATTGTAACCAACATGCCAAATTGCTAATTAAGTCCAAAAAGCTAAGTGGGCGTTTGGCATTTCATTCTAAAATCATAAATTTATAAGGAATCATATATTCAGCTATCGATATGAACAGCTATATCAAACTTTTGAGGAGACTACAAATAAACTCAACACTTAGATTTCAACTATCATTGACATGGTCTTACTAATTCTACATTCAGAATTCACAGCCAATATTATAATATTTGTATCCTCCCTCGTCTTCATACATCCCAAACCGATCAAGTGACAGTGGGACACTTAATGTTTAGTGATAGTGGGACGGTTATGAACAACGAATACTAAGAATCCAATGGTTGCCTAAAATAGGCAATTAAAATGGTTGAAATTTTAAGTCAGCCATAATCGACGGTCGAGATTAAAAGGTCAACAAAAGATGCTTGATTCACCGACGACAATTATAAGAAGACTACTCGATTTCGCTAGACCCAAATACTAGAGAATAATGGGGTGTTCACCTTTGCTTATTAAAACTGCTTATATGCTACTTTCTTTAATATGAGTAGTTTAAAATAAGCAACTCCTAAGTGCCTATTCAAAACAGCTTATTTGACTCTCAAATAAATCAGGTAATTAAGTGTTTGGGATTGCTTATCTAATCGCTACTAAAGCAGTTTTGAGTGTTTTCATGGAATAAGAGTAGCCACGCATCCTAATGTCCTCACAAGGGGTCCCATGTTCAAACCTCGCTAGGTACACATCTTGGGGATGGCCAAGAAAAGGGTCGAAAAGGGTCACAGGGACACCCGGTTATGCCGCCGCGGACATATTAGTCAAAGACTCGCGCTCCTACCNACTAACCTTTTGGATAGCCCAGAGTCGGCGCGGGTGAACCTCCGTGGCCTCACCCTGTTGGATTTGAACCCTTGACCTGCACTTTGGAAGGCTCGTATTCTTACCACTGGGTCACCCCTTGTGGTTAAATAAGCATTATAACATAAGCAATCCCAATAGACGGATAATAAGTTTCAACAAGCAATCCCAAACACCCTCTTTATATATACTTAAAAACCCAACAATAACATAATCATTTCCAACACACAATGCCAATAACAAGTTAAAAAAAGCCAACTTTTTTAGCAAAAACATCACAAAACATGGTACTTAGAATCAGATGAGTAAGTGTTTGGGATTGCTTATCTAATCGCTACTAAAGCAGTTTTGAGTGTTTTCATGGAACATGGTTACTTGCTTAGTTTTAGAGTAGTCACGCACCCTGATGTCCTCACAAGAGGTCTCATGTTCAAACCTCGCTAGGTACACATCTTGGGGATGGCCAAGGAAGGGGTTGAAAACGGTCATGGTGATACCCGGTTATGCCGCCACGTACATATGAGTCAAAGACTCGCCCTCCTACCAGGCAAGCCTCATCGGTTCTTTTAAATAAGCATTATAACATAAGCAATCCCAATAGACACATACTCAGTTTCAATAAGCAACCGCTTTATATACACTTAAAAACCCAACAATAAGGTCATCATTTCCAAGACACAATGCCAAACACTAGTTAAAAAAAGCCAACTTTTTTAGTAAAAACATCACAAAACATGGTAGTGAAAATCAGATGATTAAGTGTTTGGGATTGCTTATTTAAGTGCTGAATAAGCCACAGTCACTTCTTATATAAACTTACTTAAGAACCCCATTTTCAAAACCCACCTAAAAAAATGCTACCTTTTATAAACATGGTACTAAGACAATACTCATAATAAGTTTCAAGATTAAACAGTGAGTACATACAGCAAAGAATCTTGAAAAGTAATAGTCTTTGAAATAAAGATCCAAATCCAAGAAAGACCCATATCCGGATGAGGATCCATGATGATGACCCGACAACATCAAATCAGCAACCATCATTACTTTCAAATCATCATCATCAGCAGCATCATTAAGATTATCATGTTGTTGATAGTTGGGTATGATGTTAGTACATGATGGTGTTGGGATCCAGTTGTCGTAGAATATGTATAGGAATGTGAATATGAACAAGATTATACGTTTCAAGACCATGGTTTTTTATGGTTTTGTGGGTTGAGAGGGTCAAAGGGTTATAAATTATAATGATGGACTCTGTGGTTGTGAGTTTTGACATTTGTTTTGTTGGTGTTTTTGTAACTGCTTATTAGGATCTAAAGTCAAAGACTTGTTATATTCCTTTTCTGGTAACACAGTTTTTTTTTTTTTTTTTTTTTTTTTTTTTTTTTTTTTTTTTTTGCAGAAAATTTGGCATAAAAAATAAAGGAAAAAGATCCACAGATTTAAAAATGTGACAAATTTTTGTGAAGAAGTTGGTCCTTTTGTTGCCATCAACAGGATGCTGACACATAGGTTTAGTCATATAATTAGGCATATCAGTTAGACTTGCCGATCAATGCTCAAAAATAAAAATATATAAGCTTTTAGAATACTCATCATTTTTACCGTATAATAAGTTTGATGTGATTTAGGATGACGATGAAAAAAAATAAAAAAGAAAAACTATTGATATGATGAAAAAAAGCCTAGTGAATTAACACTTCAATAAGCAAATCCAGACACTGTTATCTTTTTCGATGATATATAAAGTATTCATATTTTACGATAACCTTTTTTTGTTATAGGAGTAGTAAACTACTTATTTCGTCAATTTTCAAGCAACTTGTTTAAAACCTGTTCACCCAATGACATATCACTTCTTGATGCCTCTTTTTCAAGTGAAGAGATCAACGATGCGGTTTTGGGATTATGGGGTAGTAAATCCCCAGGACCCGATGGGTTTACTTTTAAATTCATTAAATATTATCAGGACACTATTGGTATGGACTTCATAAACATGGTTAAGCGGTTTGAAATTGATGGGTTCATTTCGAAGGGTTCCAAATCCTCTTTTATTACCTTAGTCCCAAACATTCAAGACCCTCTTCATATCAATGACTATAGACCTATAAGTCTTATCGGTTGCTAATACAAAGTCATTGCTAAAGTCCTTGCTAATAGACTTCAACAAGTGGGTCATTCGGTTGTAAGTGGGGTGCAAACGGCTTACATTAATGGTAGACAAATCATTGATGGTCCCTTTATGGTCAATGAAATCATGTAATGGGCTTCTAAAAGGAATGAACTACTATTCTTCTTTAAAGTAGATTTCGGAAAGACGTTTGATTCTCTTATTTGGAACTTTTTAGACAATGTTATGGCATACATGGGTTTTACTCATAATGGAGAAAATGGATTGATGGTTGTCTCACCTCGGCTTTTGGTTCGATCCTTGTTAATGGTTCACCAACAAAGGAATTTAAGATCCGACGTGGTATTTGAAAAGGTGACCCTTTCTCACCATTTTTATTCATCATTGCATTGATGCTCTTCATTTCACCTTTTCAAGAAGCAAAGTCAAAAGGTGTTTTTGATGGGGTGAAAGTCAGTTACAATAAAGTTGACATATCACATTTACAATTTACGAATGATGCTCTCATAATAGACAAATGGTCTCTCGAAAATGCAAGAAACCTTGGTCGAATTTTGAGATGTTTCAACTTAGCATCCGGGTTAAAAATCATCTTCTTTTACAAGCAAATTTTTGGATATTGGTGTCAATGATAATAAAATCCACATTGTTGCTTCAATATTAAATTGTCAACCATCAACCTTCCCGTGTTTGTATCTCGGTCTTCCAATCGATGCGAACATGAACAAAGCTTGCAATTGAAAGCCCATCATTTATAAGTTTCACAAAAGACTTTCATTTAGAAAAACTCTTTCCTACGATGGTTAATAGTTTAAAGGTTTTTGGAGCTCTAGTAATTGGAGAAGGCCCATCTGAAGCGGGCCTGACGGCTGAGACTACACAATTAGATGGGCTTTTGAAGTTGCTTAATAACTCAAAGGTAAAGTAGAGCCCATACGGATGGGATTGAACCTTCAACATAACCTCCCAACACTTATTTGTTGAATGACCCATTGGTTCTCATCTTTGGGATTCGATATTGTATTTGGTTGGGTCTAACAGATTATCCGAAACAGCTTGCTAATCTTATTGTCTGGGGTGACTCGATTAACCTTATTAATAAGATCAAGACATACTTTGACGTGGTGATCCAATAAAAAAATGACCTGGGTTAGTTGGAGGTATTGTAACCGTGTTTGTTTTGACTTGAAGCATCAGGGAAAGACACTTAGCCGAAGAGATAAAAGTTTTATCTCATTTTTGGATTCTACATCGAAACAAGACATTGAAACTAAATTAGAATGACTGGATACTAGATCCAACATACCCTTAAGTGTTTGTAACTTTTTTTTTAACTAGCACCTTGCTAGTTTTGTTTTAATAGATGAAAATAATAATAATAATAATAATAATAATAATAATAAAAAAAAAAAATCACCTTTTCCTAGGGTGTGTTTGACAAAAGTAGTCGNTTTTTTTTTTTTTTAACGTAACGTTTGGTAACGTAGTTGTTGGTGTAATAATAATGTGTAAAGCAACTTCTAAATGCTCAACGCTTCTAAATGCTATTTCATGAAGCATTGGAAAATGAGCATTTCGAAAGGAAAAAAAATAAAAATAATAAAGTTATTTGTTGCTTGACAAATAAGCATTAAAAATCACAACATTAAACCTTCACCGCTCTTAAATGCTCCTAAACGTTACTAATATACAACCATGGCAAGTCTTTAACATTAACAGTATATTGAGATGCCCCAAGCTAGTAGTTAATCTAATACTAGACGAGTACCCGTGCATAGCAACGGGATTTTATAGCGACAGATAGTTTATTGATAAAAAAAGTTTATAGGTTATTAACGAAAAACAATAAAAGTTTGAAGATTTGGAAATTTAACATTATATTTTGAAACTTGGTTCAACCCGGGTGGTTCAACCGGTTGAACCGTTCCAGGCAAAAAATGGATCGATTTAAACCGGATCAACTTGCTAGGTTGGGTCGAAAACGGTTCAAATTAAACTGGTTCAACCCGTCCGGGTTTGAAGTGTCCTGGGTCAACCCGGTTTTTGTTTTAATTGATTGTATTTAATTTGATAGATATGTTTTTAATTGGCTGTACAATGTGAATAAATTATTGTACTTTTAAGTAATGGATAATGTTTTGAAACCCGGTTCGACCCGGGTGGTTCAATCGGTTGAACCGTTCCGGTCGAAAAATAGATCGATTTAAACCGGGTCAACTTTCTAGGTTGGGTCGAAAATGGGTCAAACTAAACCGGCTCAACCCGTGGGGTTTGAAGCGTCCCGGGTCAACCCGGTTTGTGTTTTAATTGGTTGTATTTAATTTGGTAGATATGTTTTTAATTGGTTGTACAATGTGAATAAATCATTGTACTTTTAAGTAATGGAGTGTTTTAATAATAATATTAATTATATTCATAATTTCCTTTAATAAGATTTCAACATTTCAACATTTTTAACATTATTGACTTTTCACTTTCACCTTTTGACTCTTTTTATATGTAGTAAAGATAAAGATAAAGATTTCACATTACCTTCAAATATACATAAGTTCATTAGATGGAATTTCGTTTGCTTTTTTCTCAAAATAGTGTCCCCTCAGATCTTCATACACATTAAGGAATCTTTAGATAGCCCTTTTCAAAACAAATCTTTATGCAACCTTGACCCTACTCCAGGATAATGAGTTAACGCGTTCAACTCACCAAATATTATACATTATTTATACATTATCATCCCGACATAAACACACCCTTCAGGAGTTACATTTCTGATTAATTTATAAAGAAAGGGATTACTTAATATAAAGGCCACCTATTATAAAAGCAACCTTATTAATTAGTAGTTTAACATGCTTGTTATGATATATGCAACAACTAGACCCTTTTTTTGGCACAAAACTAACATTCAAAAAAATTTAACATGCTTAGAATATCATTATCAAGGCGTATATTCACCGTTTTGATCTGTTTTGTGTTGTCATTTGTGTGTTCTTCGGCTGCTATGTTTACTATAACGAATAACTGTCCATTTACAATATGGCCTGCCACGCTTTCTGGTGCTGGAACAACTCCGCTTCCAACTTCAGGCTTTCAGTTGAACTCGGGCCAAAGTGCCCAGATACCCACGACTCCAAAATGGTCTGGGAGAGTATGGGCTAGAACGGGCTGCACGTTTGATGCATCTGGAATAGGTAAGTGTCAAACTGCAGATTGTGGTGGTAAGATGGAATGCGGTGGTATGGGTGCAACTCCGCCTGCATCCTTATTTGAGATAACGATTGGTGGCTATGACAATTTGGATTATTATGATGTTAGTTTTGTTGATGGTTACAATCTACCTATCATTGTTGTGCCACGGTCCACAGCTAGTAGTTGTAATGCCACGGGTTGCGCTTCTGATCTTAACATGGGTAAGTCTTATGTCTTTATCTCTCAACTTTAAGTATACATTTCAATCACTTTAAATAACCGAAATGCTATCGTTTATAGGTTGCCCGAAAGAGCTTCAGGTGGTTGGTGGGGACGGTGGATCAGGAGCTCCAGGCGGAGTAATTGCTTGCAATAGTGCTTGTGGTGCATTTAATATGGATCAATATTGTTGTAGCGGGCAATATGCAAATCCTAACACATGCAAACCATCTTACTATTCAAGTATCTTTAAAAGAGCTTGTCCACGAGCTTATAGCTATGCATTTGATGATGGAACCAGCACCTTTACTTGCAATGCTTATGAATACGCCATTATCTTTTGCCCCAATTCCAACAACAATGGGTAATTCTTCCTTCTATATATCATGCTTAGATCAACATAGTTTTTGCACGCTACATGCCAATGTGGCTATTAGGGGTGGCAAGATAGGTGGGTCAAACAAGTTGGGTAACGGGTCAATGGGGTTTGGGTTGAAAACTTGAAACGCGTGTCACTTTTTAGTACGTGTTGGGACGGGCTGAATCAGGTAGAGTTGACCCATAATTAAACACTTCATTGTCCATCTTTGGGTGGCTTATGACCCATAGAATCTCCTCTCTTTTTTTTCTGTATCCGTTTGATATAAAACTAGCCAAAATTAACTCATTACTCGTAACAAATAAAGTGCCTGAAATTGTCACCTCTAAGTTATCTGAGTCTGAATGCTTTTAATTTACAATGCAGGATGGAGCAAACGCCTCAGCCTGGGCCATTGATAACTCCAGCAATGAAAAATCGCAAGAAGGGAAACACAAACACAACGTCAAACGCCATGTTACAAGTTCCTGCATCAATATGTCTCATTTTAGTTTCGTTTCTATCTTTGTACTTGGTACATATGTAACGCTTCTTAGTCGCGTTATGTACTAACATAGATGTAGATACACATACATAGATATGTTAGGTACTTTGTACTCAATCTTTAGATAAGTTATAACTGTTGAATTAATTAAACACATAAAGGATCAATCTCATGTAATCATATATCAAGAACATGAAAGTAAACTTACTTGATGATAGAACCGACTGATGATTATGATTAGATGATGAAGCCATCGCGTTAGGGTTAATCAATTCCGGTAGTAATGTCACCAATCCGATGGAGGGATTAATCTCACAAGTTATGGTGTTTTTTTATTGAGAGAATTCTGTTATGTGACAATATACAGGAAAACCACAAAGACCGATGTTTTATTGTTATGACAGTTATTTCCATCAAATAACTGTCAAATGTTAGTTAGGGTAGATTATGTCACTATGGCATAGTTAAGGGTCTAAATGGTCAAGGCTACATTAGTCAAAGGGATAAGTCTAACATTCTCCCACTTGGCCGTAAGACCATTTATTCATATATACATAAACCTGAAAAATTATATTGGCCAAATACAAGTTTATGTGAATAATCATAATTCCATGATAGTACCAAAGCAAAAGGATACAGCCTAACGTGTCGCGTTTGACACGGGACCCCCATCGATTATACTAATGGTACTAATCTGAAATATAAGATTTCATTAAGCCAAAATGACAAAAGAGTAATGTGGTACAAATAAGTTTGTCTATAATGAAACATAAGTGTACACAATTAAAAGTAAATATAGACAAACTAGACATAATAGTGAAGGATATTATCTTAAAGCGCTTGTTTTGAAAATAAAAGTTATCATGAAATAGTTCACTAACTACAACATTATATAAGGTCTTGACGTAAACCCATTCTAGCAACATGGCCTTGAAATACTTTGGGTGGTAGACCTTTAGTTAGCGGATCCGCAAGCATTTCATGAGTTCTAATGTGCTCGATACATATACGTTGTTCCTCCACTCTTTCACGTACGAATAAGTACTTTGTATCGAGGTATAAACCAGCTCCAGTTGAACTATTACTGTTCGAGAAGCTCACGGCTGCGCTATTATCGCAGTAAATCTTTAATGGCCTTGAGATGGAGTTAACAATTTTGAGTCCAGTGATCAAGTTTCTCAACAACATTGCATGGCATGTCGCATTATAAACGGAAACATACTCAGCCATCATTGTTGAGGTCGTCGTTAGCACTTGTTTTTTACTCTTCCAAGAAATAGGCCCACCTGACAGCATGAAAATATATCCCAAAGTTGACCTACTAGAGTCTTTGCATTTCGCAAAGTCTGAATCCGAGTATCCAATAACTTCAAGATTGTCGGATCTAGTGTAAGTTAATTTGTACTCCTTCGTTCCTTGAAGATATCGCAATACTTTCTTAGCAGCTTTCCAGTGATGTAGGCCAGGATTAGATTGAAACCTGCCTAACATGCCACATATAAAAGCGATATCTGGTCGAGTACAAACTTGAGCATACGTTAAGCTTCCTACTACGGATGCATAAGGAATTCGCTTCATTTCCTCATGTTCAACCTCAGTTTTCGGACATTGATGAGACCCGAAAACATCACCCTTAATTACGGGAGCGACCGTGGGGGAGCAATGTTGCATATTGAACCTATTGAGTACACGTTCAATATATGCCTTTTGGGACAGTCCTAATGTTCCATTGGCTCGATCTCGGTGAATTTCAATTCCAATAACATACGAAGCCTCACCGAGATCTTTCATGTCAAAGTTTCTAGAAAGAAAACGTTTTGACTCATGCAACAAATCAATATTATTACTTGCTAAAAGGATATCATCAACATAAAGCACAAGTATAATAAAATTGCTCCCACTCATTTTGAGGTATACGCACTGATCTACCAGATTCTTGATGAAGTTGTGTTTCTTCATCACTTCATCAAATTTTAAATACCATTGACGGGATGCTTGCTTAAGCCCATAAATAGATTTCTTGAGTTTACAAACTAAATGTTCTTGGCCTTTAGATTTAAAACCTTGCGGTTGGGCCATGAACACATCTTCATGTAAATCTCCATTAAGAAATGCCGTTTTGACGTCCATTTGATGTAACTCCAAGTCAAAATGAGCTACAAGTGCCATTACGATCCTTAGGGAATCTTTTCTCGATACTGGAGAAAAGGTTTCCTTATAATCAACACCCTCTTTTTGAGTATACCCTTTCGCAACCAAACGAGCTTTGTATCGCTCAACATTTCCATTTGGGTCAAGTTTGGTCTTGAAGACCCACTTGCATCCAACGGGTTTTGCACCCTTTGGTAATTCAGCAAGTTCCCAAACGTTGTTTTTGCTCATTGAGTTTAGCTCATCATTCATTGCTTCCCTCCAATGAGCTGATTGGTCACAATTAATGGCATCCTCATATGATTCAGGGTCATTGCATTTCCCTAAGTCAAAATCAGCCTCATTCAAATAGGTATAGTAATCGTCAAAGTTTGTGGGCTGCCTATGTCGTTGTGACCTACGCAACGGTTGTTGAGTTTCTTGTGGTTCAACATTAATTTCGTGGTTAGGTTCATTTTCCTCGACATTATTTGGATGATCTTGAGCAATTAAGTGATCATTCGAGGTTTCAAGTGGCGTGTTAATCGAGATGGGCACATGAATTATTGGTGTCTCATCTCGAGCCTCTTGAAGTTCAATTCTTCTAAATGAACCGCTCCCACTGTTGTTAGCATTTTCAAGAAACTCTGCGTGGCGTGTCTCAACAATTCTGGTACTATGAGACGGGCAATAAAATCGGTAACCCTTTGATCGTTCTGGGTACCCAATGAAGAAGCAACTAATGGTTTTTAAGTCCAGTTTTCGTGATTGAGGATTGTATAACTTAGCTTCGGCTGGACATCCCCAAACCCGTAAGTATCGTAAGCTGGGTTTTCTTCCCGTCCAAATTTCATATGGTGTTTTTGGAACAGATTTTGAGGGAACTCTGTTAAGGATGTGGACAGCCGTTTTCAATGCCTCAGTCCAAAGAAATTCAGGAAGATTTGAATTTGCCAACATACTACGAACCATGTCCATAAGGGTGCGATTTCTCCTCTCAGCTACACCATTTTGCTGAGGGGTACCCGGCATGGTATATTGGTTAATAATCCCATGATCTTTGCAAAAGTCAAAGAAAGATCCAGGAGCTTGACCAACATCTGTATGTCTGCCATAATATTCACCTCCCCTATCCGATCTCACCACTTTAATTTTTCGGTCAAGTTGATTTTCAACTTCTGCTTTAAATGTTTTAAACATTTCAAGTGATTCGGATTTTTCATTAATTAAGAACAGGTACATGTAACGTGAGTAATCGTCAATGAAGGTAATGAATGATTTATGACCACCAATGCCCGAAGGAAAAGGTCCACATATGTCGGTATGGATTAGTTCTAATAATCCGGTACTTCGTGTGGCACCTTTCTTATTTCCTTTGGTCATTTTTCCCTTTATGCATTCTACACATTTTTCAAAATCAGAGAAATCAAGATGAGGTAGAACTTCATCTTTCACAAGTCTAGTCATTCTGTCTCGTGAAATATGGCCTAAACGTTGGTGCCATAACATTGATGAAGTTTCTTGATCTTGTTTTCTCTTATTTTGATTCACATTCTCATTAACGTTAAATGATAATAGAGATTCCGAAAATTGATTATCTAAACATAACTTAAAGAGGTTTCCCTCTAGACAACCATTTCCAACAACACGGGAATTTAAACTAATATATACTTTATTGTATCCAAACGTAAAGACAAAGTCATCAATAAT
This sequence comes from Artemisia annua, assembly GCA_014162995.1. Lineage (NCBI taxonomy): Eukaryota > Viridiplantae > Streptophyta > Magnoliopsida > Asterales > Asteraceae > Artemisia > Artemisia annua. The sequence goes on along the minus strand of LBNU01036142.1, from coordinate 76,042 downwards.
TAGTTTAGATACAGATATTAAGTTTCGAGTCATGCTCGGTACATAAAGAGTGCCATAAAGATTTAAACAAAAGCCACCCTCCAAAATTAATGAAAGGGTCCCAACAGCTTCTACGTTCAAATCAACTCCATTCCCGACTTTAACCGTTCGTTGGTTTCTTTCCAATCTCCGGATTGTACGGAATCCCTGTAAAGAATTAGCAATGTGTACCATGGATCCAGAGTCAATCCACCATGAATTAATAGGGACATTAATATTAAAGGATTCATTAATCATAAAAGATTCAAATATACCTTTCTTTGCTAACCATTCCTTGAATTTTGGACAATCCTTTTGTGTATGCCCTTTCTTATGGCAAAATTTGCATTTTGGATCGCCATGGAATGAGCTAGTACTTGCACCCGTTTTCTGGACTTTATTTGGAGTAGAATTATCTCCACTTGAACCTTTGCCCTTCCATGAGCCCTTTCTCTTATTGGTGTTAGTGGTAGCAACATGAACGATATCAGGCTTTTCAACTTTGAGGCGTTCTTCCTCTTGCACACACATGGCAATCAGTTCGCTCATTTTCCATTTCTCCTTTTGCGTATTATAATTGATCTTGAAAGGACCAAATTGCATAGGGAGAGATGTCATAATGAAATGAACTAAGAAACCTTCACTGATTTCCATGTCCATGCCTTTCAGTTTGTTTGCCATATCGCTCATCATCATTATGTGCTCACGTACACCACTAACCCCGTCATACTTGGTAGTCAACATTTTGAGAATCAAAGTGCTAGCATGGGCTTTTGAAGTCCCTTTAAATTGTTCCTCTACGGAGCTTAAGTACTCCTTTGCATTTTCGGAGTCAGGAATGGCTCCTCGAATGGCAACGGATATGGAGTTCTTAATGATCATGAGAGACATACGGTTAGATCGTTCCCACTGTTCATAAGCACGTTTTTGATCTGCAGTACTTTCAGCAGTAAGTGCAGCGGGAGGATCGGTACGAAGCGCATGATCGAGGTCCATTACTCCGAGAGTAAGTTTCACTTGATCTCTCCATGTTGAGAAGTTAGTACCAGTTAAGGGTTCAATTCCGGACAAGTAACCCGTATTGGAAGTTAAGGTAGATGCTGACATAGATTGAAAATTAAATGTATGCTCAGATAAAACTAAAGGAATTAATGGGATATATATGTAAAGCATATCAGTATAAACATAAACCTATCATGAACACCAAAATAATAGGTATAAAGATGTTGTGCCTAATTATTAACTTCACGTTGGTTTAGTTAACAATTAAACCATTAATCATCTTTAATAAGACAAAGCATGCACATATATCACATATCACCGTTGGGCAGAAACGTAACATATATGTTAATTATGCTAATATATATTTCATTGTTCAAGTTATCATACAAATAGCCGTTGGGTTCATTGAGTGGTAACATGAACAATTTACATAGTATGGCATGAATAAACTCGTATATTAATCCAAATAACCATTCGTTGGACTGATTATCTATACTAACATACAACTTACCATTTAACATTAACAAATTCAACAAATTATGAATCTGTGATAATTTCGTCAACTAGTGATCATATATGCAAATCGTTATGAAGCATAGGATATAGTACTAGAATTCTACAAACAATTATCACATAATTTCATATTGAATCATGAATTTATATTGCATGCATGATTTCATGTTATAAATTTCTTGTATAACAGTAGCAATTCAAACAGCAGGTTCATAATATTTAAATAGAAAAGGGTATAATACGATGCATTAATTATTATACTTATTGTTTGGTCATGCATGCATTTCATAAATTAAACAAGGACCACCAATTCAACCGACTATCATCTGATTATTAAATTGGGTTATTCAAACAATATAATTGACTAACATAATCAATTACTCTGTATTTTATGATTCTTAAAATTCGGAATTCGTCATATGTCCTACTGCATAACCCTAGTAAAATAATTCGCCACCGTTCCTACCGTCACAAGATAGGGGCGATCATATATATCATCACAGATTAATTTATTTGTCAAATAATTAGTTGTTATTTCATACATGAGATATAAATCGCTCTTGATACCACATGTTGAATTAATTAAACACATAAAGGATCAATCTCATGTAATCATATATCAAGAACATGAAAGTAAACTTACTTGATGATAGAACCGACTGATGATTAGGGTTGGATGATGAAGCCATAGCGTTAGGGTTAGTCGATTCCGGTAGTGATGTCAATAATCCGATGGAGGGATTTCTCTCAAGAGTTATTGGTGTTTTGATGGAGAGAATAATGAATTGACAAGATACAGGAAAAAGACCACTTCCCGGTGTTTTATTGTTATGACAGTTATTTCCATCAAATAACTGTCAAATGTTAGTTAGGGTAGATTATGTCACTATGGCATAGTTAAGGGTCTAAATGGTCAAGGCCACATTAGTCAAAGGGATAAGTCTAATAATAACGTCTTACTAAAATTTGATCTATTTGTGAGTGTTATCATTTCTGGTGATCATATAATTAATCATCGCAAAAGTAAAAGTAGCGTCTAATTAGATGGACACACAATTCTCTTTTATCCATTTTGGTATAAACGTGTGAGTTTTTGTTATGAGATGCATATCTAACAAACTAGTCTATGCTTAAAACCAACACAAACCTTTCAGAACTAGAACATCAAGAACATGGGTCTTACCTAAATACAAAAAGCAGTGGGTAAATCTAGTGAATTTGAGAAAAGTACAATATTAATGCCAGACTCTTATTGGGTGTTTGGTTTGCAAATATAACGTGATTATGCGATATGAAATAATAGAAAATGTATATCATTTGATTGAATTCTTAAAATATCTTTGTAATTAAGTTAGCATAAAGTCTTGTTATAACGTAAACTATGACTAAACGTACGAACAATAAAAAAGTTTGTTTACTATCAACTTTTCAATCCCACATCGGCTAGAGGAAAGAGTTTTTGCTTAATTATATACTGTTGGTGTGCACGAAAATAAATATTTATGTTGTCTGTTGATGATGCTACTAGATGTGGAAAAGAACATCCAGTCACAATCATCACGGAAAATTGCGTGTAGTTCTTAGCTTTTTTTTAGAGAAGCAAACCATTTACGTGTTTCACATAATTTTCCACATTGTCATCGGAGCGAAGTGTTCGGCAAATAAGGGTCATCAATTATCAACAAATTAAATATCGTCTTTACATCTAAGTTTTTTAGTCAAACATATAAATCAATCAACATTATCAACTTCAAATATTCTATGTGTATGTCATACTAGCTCACGGTCCAAAAACCGATTTGGCCCAAAACAGAGGGCCGAAGACTGGACCAAAATGTTCGGTCTAGTTCCGGGTCGGTCCGGTCCGGTCCAACAAAGCTAGATTGTAATTTGTAACTATCAACAAAACTAACATCATAATAATCCAAATTGTTATAGCCACCATACACCACATTCCATCTTACCACCACAATCTGCAGCTTGACACTTTTTTTTTTTTTTTTTTTTTTTTCCGGGAAAATGTGAAGATCCTCAATACATCTATCATCCTAGCAGCCATTACATTTCCCATAGCAGCATCATGAACTAATTAGGACCTTTCCTGAGTAGGAAACAGCTAAGTCACAAAGCCAACAGGCCTCATAGCTGCTTAAAGTATTCATGCACAAACTACATTTCCTCTTATGAAGGCAACCGCATGATTCTCACTACAGCTGCCACCTCACAGCAAGCAATCATGCACTTGACATCCATACTAGGCATCATTTGTACAAAGACCTTGTACCTTAGATAAGGGGCTACATTTCCTACACGAAGGCACCCTTAAAACCCTTCTGCAGTTTGACACTTACATGCAAACCATCTTACTATTCAGTGGCGAAGCTAGAAAATTTTCAGTGGGGGGTCGGGATCTAAAATTTTTTATTGCTTAATGTATAAAAGAAATTTCACAATTAAAATGGGGGTCGAAACCGAATATACCGAAATTTTTCTACACGAAAACTATATACCCCCTACATCGCAAAAAAAATTTCGGGGGGTCGGGCGCCCCCTCCCGCCCCTATGTAGCTGCGGCCCTAGTAATACTATTCAACTATTCAAGTATCTTTAAAAGAGCTTGTCCACGAGCTTATAGCTATGCATTTGATGATAGAACCAGCACATTCATTTGCTATGCTTAGGAATATGCCATTATTTTTTTGCCCCAATTCCAACAACAATGGGTAATTTTTCTCTTAGATATATCATGTATAGATTAACATCTTTTTGGCACTCTAGATGCCGATGTTGCCATTAGGGGTGGCACGATACGCGGGTCAAACAAGTTGGGTAACGGGGCAATGGGGTTTGGGTTGAAATGCGTGCCACTTTTTAATATGCCTTGAGACGGGCTGAATGAGGTATAGTTGACCGTAAACACTTGTCCATCTTTAGGCGGCTTTCGACCCAATTGATCTCCTTTTTTTCCGAACCTGTTTGAGATAATACACAACCGAGATTAACTCATTAATAAATAAAGTGGTCGAAATTGTCGCCCCTAAGTTATCTGAGTTAGGAATGCAGGATGGAACAAACACCTGAGCCTTGGCCATTAGTAGCTCCAGCAATGAAAAATCGCCAAGAAGGGAAATGCAACATCGAATGCCATGTTACAAGTTCCTGCATTGCTATGTCTCACTTTAGTTTCGTTTCTATCTTTGTACTTGGTATATATTTGACGCTTCTTAGTCGCGTTATTTACTATAATAGATGTAGATACATATATGCATAGATGTGCTAGGTACTGTACTTGATGTTTAGACAAGTTATATAAAGTCTTAATGAAATTTGATATGTTTGCTAGTGTTATCATTTTTCTGGTGATCATATAATTAACCATTGATAAAAACAAAAATAGTGTATAATTCTATGGTCACACAATTCTCTTTTTCCCATTTTGGTATAAACGTATTAGTTTTTGTTAAGAGACGCAAAACAATAATGCAAATTCGGAACTCGTAACAAGCTAATCTATGCTTAAAACCAACACAAAAATTTAAGAATTAGAATTTCAGAACATGGGTGTTACCTAAATACAAAAAGAATGGGTAATCCCCTTTACCCAAAAAAACCAGTGAAAGAGAGAACAGTACAATATAATGCAAGACCCTTATGGGGTGTTTGGCTTTGCAAATTGAATGTGATTATGTGATATGAAATAATAGAAAATGGAATATCATTTGATTGAATGTCTGAAATGTAACATACCATAAGCTTGTTATGATGTAATGTTAGATTCGGGGTTTAGAAAGATGGCTTTGCAAAACGAATTTTTGCACTACTACTTGTTACTTCAAGGCGAGTGATCTATGTCCTTAAAGCAATTTCGCCCCCACCGTTCTTTTAGAACAATCGTGTTATGGGTTACTGACGGATTGCCTCCCAAGATACAATGAAGCAACGTATGTAGCAATTATCAACACTACACGATGGTGGTGATAATCCGGATGAACTACCGAGTTATCGGGGATTTCAAGACACTAAAAATAATAGTTCTATAGCACTATTATGTATAGCAATCGGGTATATTGAAAATAAGGTTTTGTATGTGTTTGTTTTTGGTTTTGGATGATCAAAAACGTTGGAATAATGACCCTATATATAGGCATGCTCGTGACCATTCAAATAGTCACAATGGTTCACCAAAAGGTGCAATTAGCGACGGTTTAACGACGACTTAGCGACAGAAAAAGCGTCGCTAACTGAAACCTTTTCTAACAGTCGCGATGGTTCAGTCAAAGACACCCTTTTAACAGAAATAACCGCCACCTTTGACGAATAGGCGCGTCTTATTGATATGATGTTTCATTAGCGACGGTTTTGTGACAGAAAAACTGTCACTAATTGCCATTTCGTTGGTCACCACCAAAACACAACAAACCCTTACCTTCCTTCCTAAGACACAACCCAAAAAGACACATATGTTTGTTTTGAAAATAGTTTCCCAACATGTAAACCATGACTAAACGTACGGACAATTTTTTTTTAAAAAAAAAACCTTGTTTACTGCTGTATCAACTTTTCAATCCCACATTAGCTAGAGGAAAGACTTTTTGCTCAATTATAAACTTTGGTATACAAAGCATTGACAAGTTGATATTAATGGTTATGTTGTCCGTTGGCCATGCTACTCGATCTTAAAAAGAACAAATAACATCTAGGAGCAAATCACGGACAATTTGCATAAAATTCTTAGCTTTTTTTTAGGGAAGCAAACTATTTACACGTTTCACATAATTTTCCACATTATCATCGGAGCGGAATGTACTGACAATCTACTGTTATCAGTTATCAAAAATCTTAAATATCGTTTTCCAAATCTAAGTTTTTTAGTCAAACATATAAATGATCAACATTATCAAATATCAAAGTCTTACAAAACAATTTCAAATATTCTGTGTATGTCAATCTAGCTCACATTCTGAAAACCAATTTGGCCCCAGGGCTGAGGACCGGACCAAAATATTCAGTCTAATTCCGGGTCACTCCACTCCGGTCCAACAAAGCTAGATTGTATGTAACCATCAACAAAACTAACATCATAATAATCCAAATTGTTATAGCCACCAATCGTTATCTCAAATAAGGATGCAGGCGGAGTTGCACCCATACCACCACATTCCATCTTACCACCACAATCTGCAGTTTGAAACTTACCTACACCAGATGCATCAAACTTGCAGCCCGTTCTTGTCCATACTCTCTCTGACCATTTTAGAGTCGTGGGTATCTGCGCACTTTGGCCCGTGTTCAACTGAAAGCCTTATATCTTTATCACTCAACTTTAAGTGTCAATAACTTTAAATAACCGAAATGCTATCGTTCATAGGTTGCCCGAAAGAGCTTCGGGTAGTTGGTGGGTATGGTCGATCAGGACCTTCAGGCGGAGTGATCTTACTATTCAAGTATCAGGCAATATGCAAATCCTAAGTACATGCAAACCATCTTACTATTTAAGTATCTTTAAAATAGCTTGTCCACGAGCTTATAGTTATGCATTTGATGATGGAACCAGCACCTTTACTTGCAATGCTTATGAATATGCCATTAAACGCCATGTTACAAGTTTCTGTGTCAGCACGTCTCATTTTAGTATCGTGTTTATCTTTGTACTTGGTACATATGTAACGCTTCTTAGTCGCGTTATGTACTATAATAGATGTCGATACACATACATGGATACGTTAGGTACTTTGTACTCAATCTTTACATGCTATAATGTCTTCTTAAAATTTGATCTATTTGTGAGTGTTATCATTTCTTGTGATCATATAAAAATAAGAGTAGCGTCTAATTTGATGGACACGCAATTCTCTTTATTCGATTTGGGTATAAACGTGTTAATTTTTGTGAAGAGATGCAAAGCAATAATGCAAATTGGGAAGTCGTAACAAACTAATCCAAGCTTAAAAGTTAAAACCAACAAAAACCTTCAAGAATTAGAACTTCAGAACATGGGTGCTGCCTAAATACAAAAACAATGCGTAAATCTAGTGAATTAGAGAAAAGTAAATATCTTTGTAACATACCATAAAGTACGTATTGTTACAACGTAAACCATGACTACATGTACGGACAATAAAAAAAACTTGTTTAGTATATCAACTTTTCAATCCCACATCGGCTAGAGGAAAGAGTATTTGTTTATTTATATACTTTGGTATACAAAGCATCAACAAGTTGAGATCAATATTTATCTTGTCAGGCGTGGAGGTTATCAATGTTATAAAGATCAACATTGAATAACCTGTATATCTTACAGGTTGTGTAAGTTCTTAGCTTTTTTTTTTTTTTTTTTTTTTTTGAAGTTGTGTTATCAATTATCAACAATCTTAAATATTGTCTTCCCGCATCTAAGCTTTTTAGTCAAACATATAAATGAATCAATGTTATCAATTACTATCAAAGTCTACAAGACAGATCGAAATGTTTGGTCCAGATCGGAGTCGGTTCGGTTCATACAAAATATAATGCCCCGTTGTGCGTAAGACCAAACCAAAACAGACCATGGACAAAATATGAGAAAAAATGGTCGATCGGACCGAAAAATGTTCGATCCGGTCATGTCGGCACAGTTTCTCGGTTCGGTTTGGTATGCGGTAAAAAAAGTTTACTCATTAAGATTGTGTTTGGTAACGAGCGTTAAGAAGCATTTTGAAGTAACTAATGTTTAATGTTTTGTGTGCAATGCTTGTTTGGCAACAAGCAAATATCATTCCTAATTTTTCTAAACACTCAAAATCAAAATTTTACCTGAAGGAGCATTTATTATCAACTAGAGTTTACATTTAATAATTACAAACGTATAGTTATGTTACCAAACGATTTATCAAAACAAACAGTTACTGCTTCTTGCTACTGTTTGTCGCTAAATAAGTGACTAATATAGACATTGGCCAAACCACTTAATTTAATAAACACTCCAGTAATATAAATGAATCAATATATCAATTATCAAAGTCTTCCAAAAAAAAATTCAAATATTCTATGTGCATGTCATACTAGCTCACGGTCTGAAAACCGATTTGGCCTAAAACACAGGCCGAGGACCGGACCAAAATGTTCAATCCAGTTCTAGGTCGGTTTAGTTCGTCGGTCTGGTCCGGTCTAACAAAACATATTTGTTGGTTGTGTGTAACTGAATTGAGAACCAAATATTAGAAAAATGGTGACCGAGAAACGGACTAAACTATATAATGTCTGGTTCGGTCGACATGGTTTCTCGGTCGATTTGGTTCGAGGTAAAAAGGGTATTTATTATATATCTAAAAGAAACTTTAAAATATTTATTTTAAAGATCTCCACCTAAATATCCTAACAAGCCTTCACTTTCAGTTTCGTTTTTATCTTTGTACTTGGTACATATGTAACGCTTCTTAGTCGCGTTATGTACTTCAATAGATGTAGATACACATACATAATACTTTGTACCAAATCCTTAGATAAGTTATAACTGTTTGCGAAATGCGAGTGCTATCATTTAATTTATGATGATGATGATATAATTAACCATTGATAAAAACTAAAGTAATGTATAATTTGATGGACACACGATTCTCTGTTTCCAAATACAAATATAATTTGGTAAATCTAGTGAACTAAAGAAAAGTACAAAATTAATGCAAGACTCTTATGGAGTGTTTGGCTTTGCAAATTGAATGTGATTATGTGATATGAAATAGTACTAGAAAATGGAATATCATTTGATTGAATGTCTGAAAATATCTTTGTAACACACCATAAGTCTTGTTTAATATCAACTTTTCAATCCCACATCGGCTAGAGGGAAGAGTTTTTACTTAATTATATAGTTGGTGTACAAAGCATTGGCAAGTTAAGATTAATACTGTGTTATGTTGTCAGTTGACCCCATTGGTTGATCTTAAAAACAATAACATTTAACTAGTTGGGTGGGTTGGCAACTNAATTCTTAGTTTTTTTCAAGAGAATCAAACTATTTACATGTTTCACATAATTTTCCACATTATCATTGGAGCAAAGTCTACAACAAATTAGAGTCATCAGTTATTAACAAATTAAAATATTGTCTTCTACATCGGGCTCGTTTGGTTGGGTAGTATCAGAATGAGACTATGACTTTCAAAGTTATAGTGGGTGTTTGATTTGTGGGTCCGGTAATGAAAATGGTATATCATAGTCATAGATTCATTACTTACCAATTTGATGTCTATGAAATCCATACCCGCGGGCCTCTCTTTTTTCCACTACAAACTTCAAATATCTATAAACTTTTTCATACCATATTTTATCAACCAAACATAAACAATCGTAATGATACACTTTTTCATATCCATTGTCATTCTACCCCATACCAAATCCGATACCCATTGTCATTCCTAGCAACAAACCAAACGGACCCTAAGTTTTTTTAGTTAAACATATAAATGAATCAACATTATCGATTATCACATTTTAGTAGACGTTGAGACGGGCTGAATCAGGTAGAGTTGACCCATAAGCACTTCATTGTCCATCTTTAGGTGGCTTTCGACCCATTGGATCTCCTTTTTTCTGAACCCGTAAAAGATAAAACACAGCCAAAATTAACTCATTAATAGATAAATTGGTTAAAACTGTCGCCTCTAGGTTATCTGAATCCGGATGCTTTTAATTTGCAATGCAGAATGGAGCAAACACCTCAGCCTGGGCCATTAGTAGCTCCAGCAATGAAAAATCTCAAGAAGGAAAATGTAACATCGAACGCCATGTTACAAGTTTCTGTGTCAGTACGTCTCATTTTAGTATCGTTTCTATCTTTGTACTTGGTACATATGTAACGCTTCTTAGTAATGTTATGTACTATATAATAGATGTAGATACACATACATGGATATGTTAGGTACTTGTACTCAATCTTTAGATGCTATAATGTCTTATTAGAATTTGATCTATTTGTGAGTGTTAACATTTCTTGTGATCATATAAAAACAAGAGTNGTTGGGTAGTATCAGAATGAGACTATGACTTTCAAAGTTATAGTGGGTGTTTGATTTGTGGGTCCGGTAATGAAAATGGTATATCATAGTCATAGATTCATTACTTACCAATTTGATGTCTATGAAATCCATACCCGCGGGCCTCTCTTTTTTCCACTACAAACTTCAAATATCTATAAACTTTTTCATACCATATTTTATCAACCAAACATAAACAATCGTAATGATACACTTTTTCATATCCATTGTCATTCTACCCCATACCAAATCCGATACCCATTGTCATTCCTAGCAACAAACCAAACGGACCCTAAGTTTTTTTAGTTAAACATATAAATGAATCAACATTATCGATTATCACATTTTAGTAGACGTTGAGACGGGCTGAATCAGGTAGAGTTGACCCATAAGCACTTCATTGTCCATCTTTAGGTGGCTTTCGACCCATTGGATCTCCTTTTTTCTGAACCCGTAAAAGATAAAACACAGCCAAAATTAACTCATTAATAGATAAATTGGTTAAAACTGTCGCCTCTAGGTTATCTGAATCCGGATGCTTTTAATTTGCAATGCAGAATGGAGCAAACACCTCAGCCTGGGCCATTAGTAGCTCCAGCAATGAAAAATCTCAAGAAGGAAAATGTAACATCGAACGCCATGTTACAAGTTTCTGTGTCAGTACGTCTCATTTTAGTATCGTTTCTATCTTTGTACTTGGTACATATGTAACGCTTCTTAGTAATGTTATGTACTATATAATAGATGTAGATACACATACATGGATATGTTAGGTACTTGTACTCAATCTTTAGATGCTATAATGTCTTATTAGAATTTGATCTATTTGTGAGTGTTAACATTTCTTGTGATCATATAAAAACAAGAGTAGCGTCTAATTTGATGGACACACAATTCTCTTTATTCCATTTGGGTATAAACGTGTTAGTTTTTGTTAAGAGATGCAAAGAATTAGAACTTCAGAACATGGGTGCTGCCTAAATACAAAAACAATGTGTAAATCTAGTGAATTAGAGAAAAGTAAATATCTTTGTAACATACCATAAAGTATTGTTACAACGTAAACCATGACTACATGTACGGACAATAAAAAAACTTGTTTAGCTATATCAACTTTTGAATCCCACATCGGCTAGAGGAAAGAGTTTTTGCTTATTTATATACTTTGGTATGCAATGCATGAAGAAGTTGAGATTAATATTTATCTTGTCAGTCATATTATATTGTCAATGTTATAATGATCAACATTGAATAAACTGTATGACTCAGTTTGTGTAAGTTATTAACTTTTTTTTTTTTTTTTTTCCTCGGAGAGCTGTGTTATCAATTATCAACAATCTTAAATATTGTCTTCCCACATCTAAGCTTTTTAGTCAAACATATAAATGAATCAATGTTACTATCAAAGTATCAATTATCAACAATCTTAAATAGTCTTCCCACATCTAAGCTTTTTAGTCAAACATATAAAATATAAATGAATCAATGTTATCAATTACTATCAATTATCAACAATCTTAAATGAGAGAATTGCAAAATACATCCCTGTGATTTACAGGTTTTGTCATCTTACATCTATGTGTCAGAAACTTTTGGCAATATACATCCCCTGTTAGGCAAACGTTTGCCACAATACATCCCTCGTTAAGAAGGAGGACTAACGGTGCAAATTTTTTCTCCGTTATCTCTTAACGAGGCTGAAAATATTTGCACCGTTAGTCCTCGTTAGCCTTCGTTAGCCAAACATTTGCACCGTTAGTCCTCTTTTTGGGTTTTTTTTACGTTTTATTCGTTTTTTGTCAGTTTTTTTCCATTTTTTGTACGTTTTTTCAGTTTTTATCCGTTTTTTGTACGTTTT
>LBNU01036142.1:38469-59987 GCA_014162995.1 Artemisia annua | reverse complement strand
TTTTGAATGAATAGTGCACGAACAAATAATATCACTCAAATGAAACGAAAGGTTTATTCAAATACCAACCAAATAAAAACCAAATCAAGAGTACTACTGTTCTAAATGGAGACTGGTGTAGTGGAGATAGATGAATGGAATCCGATGCAATGGATCCAACAAAATGGAGCAAGATATCATACGAAGATAATTTTTAAAAGTTATATAGTAGCATTAAAAAGATTATGAAGATTTTTATTTTATTTTCTATTTTTAATAATCTCTGTAAGATTTGTCTGTCAATAAAATCATTGTGTTGCAACCATACATAAGCCAATAAGTCTTAACTCAGACCTAACTTTTACCATAGACACCATACAGCAACTTAGCCCACTCATTTTTTTTATTCAAAATAAAAAAAATTAACTTCCACCTTCTTTTTAAACTTAAATTATTTCGGCAAACCGTAAATCGTCAAGCTACCAAAAAAATACCATCGCGACGAGAATTAAATTATCTTTCTATAGACATGCATTGTATAATCACTTTCGACGAACTTTTTTTCGTGAACTTATTTGTTTTCGCCGAAAAATATATATGATTCGAAGAATCATATATGCATTGCTTTAACAAATCATATAGTGGATTCTTATCTTAGCATGAAGTCATATATGATTCGTAATGATCCGAATCATATATATGCATTGCTAAGAAGATCATATATGGATGTTTTACGAATCATATATATACATCTATATCTTTCTGGGGCGGTAAAATTAAAAAAAAAAGTTCGTCCGAAAAAAAAAATTGTCGACAAGTATATACAATGCTATCTATAGAAAGATCATTAATTCTCCTCGCGATGGTACGTTTTTTTGTAGCTTGAAATTACCGTTTTGCAAGATATGTTTTTTGAAAAAAGGTGAAAATATAAATGGGTGGTCTATGATTGTTGACAAGTTCTATGACCATGTTGCGGCTCTCTTTCATGGATCTCAACTCTATGATTCTTTCAGCAAGCTAGGGTGGCTTTAAAGTTTGAATTCTTACTTATTTATATATTTTTTTAATTCAAGCTAAATTTACTTTTACTTTATTTATGGGTTTGGAATTTCGTTTTAAAAAAATTAAAAAAAAAGTGTTTTTAATATTTTTCCTAGATAATCAAATTACATCTAAATATGGTTTTTCCTTATGATTCGCGTTTCCTCTTGGAGTTGTCTTCTCTGTTTGTGATTTTCCATTTCCACGTGATGAGTTTGTGCTATCCTTCCACTTTTACTAAATTCCCGCTTTCCATCTTCGCAGCTGAGTGTTCACTGTACGAATATAAAGTTACCTGGTTTTGGAGTCGGGCTGTCTGCCCTTTCGGGGTTTTATTTTCTCAACCTGAGTTTGCAGTGTCTTATCTAGGGTAATGTGTCTAGATACGTCGTTCTGTTCTATGGTGCTATATCTGGATGAACTCTATCAGTGTAGAGTCTACATAGTTCTTCTACTATAAGTGATTTCAATTCTAAAGGTCTTTCCATAGTTCCTATCGCTTTCAATAAATCACCATTCAACCTATGTGCTGCAACCATCCACGTCCTTCCTCTTCTTTCATCTCGACGAGAGTTAAATCCAGATCATCAACAGTGATTGTAGCCGTGCTTGCTACTCTTTCTTGTCCACGTGTTCTTCTCAACGACTTCCCATAATTCCTTCGGCCTTTACAACTTGCTACTTTTAATTGATTATCTTCAGTCAACCTTGATATAACAAGGCTATTGTCTCCGCTTGTCTTTCTTATCATCAAGCTCCGTTCACTCCTTGGGTTCTATTGTCTCCATAACCATGTGCTTTCTTAACTATAACTTAATTTGTATGCCACCGACACGGTGTATTTGTGTTTATTCACTTAGGGTATTGTATTAGTGTGCAATGCGTGTTACGTTCTCACGGGTTCTATGTTATTTGTCTGTTGTCTGTTGTCTTGTTGTGTGTTGTTTTGTTGTAGTATCATTGCCGAATGTTAGCATAATGTTTATAACTTCACTTCCAACGTGTAACGATGGAAATACTATTGTGGTATGTACGTAAACTCATCAATAGAGTATCGACCACTTTTGAGGTATACTTAAAAATTACTGAGGATCGATCAGCATATAGCTGTTCGGGATTTCCTAATCGCATAACTAACGAATCTATACTTATTCTTAAATAAATGAATTCCGAATTAATCTGTGACCTTGTTATTTCGAGTTCGAATGATGTATTCATTGCGTTGATTTGTTGTAAATCGGCTCACCCAAACTTGTTCCTTTCCTCGGTTCAATTCCTTCCCATAATACTGCCTCCTTCCTTCCTTTTATTTTCTTCCATTGCGCTTGCTCGACCCCCCAAATCTCTTCGGATTTCCTTTTCTGTTTTGATTCGCGCCCAAATCACACTAAAAAAAATATTTTGTATGTCTAATCTCCCTTTACCAACCCGATTATTATCACTTTACCCTTCTTTTTTGTTGATTCACAACATCCCCGAAAATCAAAACAAACTTCCCTGTGGGTTTGATTTTTTGTTGTACGAATGCTTGTGTTTTTTGTATTTGTCCGCACAGAAAGACTAACACATTTGTATAACACTTCCACGTTCCTTGGTGTTGTTGTTGTTTTTTTTCTCAACAATTTCGTTACGCTCCTTGAAACAATGTTCAAGAAGCAAATTCTTGCCTTTTGGAATTTCGTTCAATTCAATCCAATAAGCAACTCTTCCCCGACTTTGTTTCTTCAACCGCTCGTTATTTCTTTTGTTTCTATCATCCCAGGCGCTCAAACCTCCTGGCTATGATTGGTTGACAAGTTCTATGACATGTATGGGTTCTTCATGGATCTCAACTCTATGACTTCTTTTCAGCAAGCTAGGGTGCTTTTAAAGTTTGAATTTTATTTATTTATTATTTTTTTTAATCAAAGCTAAAATTTATTTTACTTTATTTCTGGGTTTTGGAAATTTCTTTTAAAAAAATTAAAAAAAAAAAGTGTTTTTATTAATATTTTTCCTAAGATAATCAATTACATCTTAAAATATAAAATCACAGTCAAACAATAAATATTAATAATAACATACAAATAAAAGTTAAGGTATCATAACAAACTTGCATATATATTTAAGAATAGGGTTTGTAAACCATAACAAACTTGCATTCCACGCTCTATCTCTGATATTTTCGATCTTATAGGTTTGTAATATCTGTTAAAGGAACAAGAAAGCGTTCCCACTACCAGTTTGATGATGATCTTATAAGCAATTTTCCAAATATCTGTTTTTATATTTGTGTCTGTAATTGCATTATTGAAGCAACATTATAAGCTATTATACATATATGTGTTAACTTCCTACTAGAGGTTGTATATCTCTAATGTGATGGTTATAGAAAACGAGGAAGAGTACCACACAGGTTCTTGCACTTTCATCTGTACTAAGCAACAAAACACTTGTTCAGGAGTTTGTAGAACTGATATAAACAACACTTCCGTCTCAGTTTGACTTGAAAAGAAAATCGCAACCTGTTCTTTGTAAACAGGAGTAACTAAACCGTGACTTAATTTAAACAACCGAATGATGACTTAATTTACGACTCTGAGCATTCGGCAATGATCAAGATGTATCGCATGGGTACATTAGAGAAGTTGACACTCTGAACACATGTAATACTAGTGAGGAAATGTGACATACCCATAACTTGTCTGAACTGTAGACTCTAAATTAATTATATCATTTATAAGTCGCAGCAATTTAAATAACTCTGGGTAATTTATCTCTATATATCATGTGTAGATAGATTAACAATTTTTTGGCACTCTAGATGCCAACGTCGCCCTTAGGGGTGGCACGATAGGTGGGTCAAACAAGTAGAGTAACGGGGCAATTGGGTTTGGATTGAAACACAAGTCACCTTTTAGTACACGTTTATGGATGAATCAGGTTGAGTTGACCCATAAGCACTTCATTGTCCATCTTTAGGTAGCTTTCGACCCATTGGATCTCTGTTTCTTTTTAACCTGATTGAGATTAGACACAGCCGAGATTAACTCAGTGGTTGAAATTGTTGCCTATAAGTTATCTGAATTTGGAATGCAGGATGGAGCAAACACCTCAGCCTTGGCCTCCTGCAATGAAAAATGGAAGGGAAACACAACATCAAACTCCACGTTACAAGTTTTTGTGTCAGCATGTCTCATTTTAGTATCGCTTCTATCTTTGTACTTGGTACATATGCAACGCTTCTTAGTCGTGTTATGTACTATAATAGATGTAGATACACATATACATAGATATGTTAGGTACTTGTACTCAATCATTAGATAAGTTATAATGTCTTATTAAAATTTGATCTATTTGTGAGTGTTATCATTCTGGTGATTATATAAAAATAAAAGTAGTGTGTAATTCGATGGACAGACAATTCTCTTTATTCCATTTTGGTATAAACGTGCTAGTTTTTGTTAAGATATGCTAAACAATAATGCAAACCTTTGAGAGTTAGAACTTCAGAACATGGGTGTTACCTAAATACAAAAAGCAATGGGTAAATCTAATGAATTAGAGAAAAGTACAATACTAATGCAATTATGCAAGACCCTTATGGGTGTTTGGCTTTGCAAATTGAATGTGGTTATGTGATATGAAATAATAGAAAGAAAAAATTACACGGATGGTCCTTGTGGTTTACACAGATTTCATGTTTAGTCCCTATTTCATTTTAATTACACCAGAGATACCTATTTTTCGAAACTTGTCACACATTTAGTCCCTAATTTGGATGGCCGTTAGTTTATCCATTAAGTTATTTGCACCATTAGTCCTCCTTTAATATTTTTTGCACCATTAGTCCTCATTTTCTAAAAAAGTCCTCATTTTTTGCACCGTTAGTCCCTCCGTTAATATTTTGCACCGTTTTCAATCTTATTATGTTTTAGTCCATTTTTTAACGTTCTCGTCTTTTTTTTAACGTTTTCGTCCATTTTTTTTACGTTTTTGTCCATCTTTTTACGTTTTCGTCCATTTTTTTATGTTCTCGTCCGTTTTTTTAACGTTTTTGTCCATTTCTTTTTTACGTTTTTGTCAATTTTTTTACGTTTTCGTCCATTTTTTAACGTTCTCGTCCGTTTTTTTAACGTTTTCGTCCATTTTTTATATGTTTTAGTCAATTTTTTTACGTTTTCGTCCNATTACACGGATGGTCCTTGTGGTTTACACAGATTTCATGTTTAGTCCCTATTTCATTTTAATTACACCAGAGATACCTATTTTTCGAAACTTGTCACACATTTAGTCCCTAATTTGGATGGCCGTTAGTTTATCCATTAAGTTATTTGCACCATTAGTCCTCCTTTAATATTTTTTGCACCATTAGTCCTCATTTTCTAAAAAAGTCCTCATTTTTTGCACCGTTAGTCCCTCCGTTAATATTTTGCACCGTTTTCAATCTTATTATGTTTTAGTCCATTTTTTAACGTTCTCGTCTTTTTTTTAACGTTTTCGTCCATTTTTTTTACGTTTTTGTCCATCTTTTTACGTTTTCGTCCATTTTTTTATGTTCTCGTCCGTTTTTTTAACGTTTTTGTCCATTTTTTTTTACGTTTTTGTCAATTTTTTTACGTTTTCGTCCATTTTTTAACGTTCTCGTCCGTTTTTTTAACGTTTTCGTCCATTTTTTTATGTTTTGTCAATTTTTTTACGTTTTCGTCCATTTTTTTACGTTCTCGTCCGTTTTTTTAATGTTTTTGTCCATTTTTTTACGTTTTAGTCAATCTTTTT
Organism: Artemisia annua; assembly: GCA_014162995.1. NCBI lineage: Eukaryota > Viridiplantae > Streptophyta > Magnoliopsida > Asterales > Asteraceae > Artemisia > Artemisia annua. Next base: position 54,206 of record LBNU01036142.1, on the reverse strand, counting down.
ACGTTTTCGTCTATTTTGTTACGTTTTCATCCATTTTTTTACGTTTTTGTCAATCTTTTTACGTTTTCGTCCATTTTTTTAAGTTTTCGTTTGCTTTTTTACGTTTTTGTCTGGGTTCTTATGTTTTTATCCGTTTTTGCCATGTTTTTACGTTTTCGCCCTTTTTTGTGATTAGGTAAGTATACTAAAAGAAAACTTGACATTTGATAAAAATGTTTCTGTATCGATTTTAAATCATGATTGACATTTGATAAAAAACTTGACATTTGATAAAAATGCAAAACAAATGCTGTTTACTACCAAAACTTAAGCCGTTTTCGTTCGTTATCATTCGTTCATTATATATTAAATCGGGCTCACCGGCCAGTGTATATGTCTTAGAGGAGAAACTATATGAACATCTTTACGTTTTCGTCTGTTTTTCTCACGTTTTTATCTGTTTTTGTCCATTTATATGTTTCGTTAGTTTTTTTTTCACATTTTCATATATTTTTTATCCGTTTTTCTCCGTTTTTTCAAATAAATTTGAGGATTTACACAAGTACAAAATTTACAAGAGTTTATAAGTTATAAATTTGGTTAAAAAAATGGCTTAAGTTTGGTAGTAAACAGCCCTTGTTTTGTATTTTCTGTTTAAAATCTCGCGATTCTTGATGTAAAACATTAATCCGGACAACTTTCGTGTTTTACACTTTTGATGATTCAGACCAGAAAGGGGTCAAAATCATGATTTAAAATCGACACAGAAACATTTTTATCAAATGTCAAATTTTCTTTTAATATACTTACTTAATCACAAAAAAATAGGCAAAAATGTAATAAAATGGAAGAAAACCTAAAAGACGGACGAAAACGTAAAAAGATTAAATAAAACGTAAAAAAATGGACGAAAACGTAAAAAGATTGACAAAAACGTAAAAAAATGGACGAAAACGTTAAAAAAACGGACGAGAACGTAAAAAAATGGACGAAAACGTAAAAAGATTGACAAAAACGTAAAAAAATGGATGAAAACGTAAAAAATGGACGAGAACGTAAAAAGATTGACTAAAACGTAAAAAAATGGACGAAAACGTTAAAAAAACGGACGAGAACGTAAAAAAATGGACGAAAACGTAAAAAGATTGACAAAAACGTAAAAAAATGGACGAAAACGTTAAAAAAACGGACGAGAACGTAAAAAAATGGACGAAAACGTAAAAAGATTGACAAAAACGTAAAAAAATGGACGAAAACGTTAAAAAAACGGACGAGAACGTAAAAAAATGGACGAAAACGTAAAAAGATTGACAAAAACGTAAAAAAATGGACGAAAACGTTAAAAAAACGGACGAGAACGTAAAAAAATGGACGAAAACGTAAAAAGATTGACAAAAACGTAAAAAAATGGACGAAAACGTTAAAAAAACGGACGAGAACGTAAAAAAATGGACGAAAACGTAAAAAGATTGACAAAAACGTAAAAAAATGGACGAAAACGTTAAAAAAACGGACGAGAACGTAAAAAAATGGACGAAAACGTAAAAAGATTGACAAAAACGTAAAAAAATGGACGAAAACGTTAAAAAAACGGACGAGAACGTAAAAAAATGGACGAAAACGTAAAAAGATTGACAAAAACGTAAAAAAATGGACGAAAACGTTAAAAAAACGGACGAGAACGTAAAAAAATGGACGAAAACGTAAAAAGATTGACAAAAACGTAAAAAAATGGACGAAAACGTTAAAAAAACGGACGAGAACGTAAAAAAATGGACGAAAACGTAAAAAGATTGACAAAAACGTAAAAAAATGGACGAAAACGTTAAAAAAACGGACGAGAACGTAAAAAAATGGACGAAAACGTAAAAAGATTGACAAAAACGTAAAAAAAATGGACGAAAACGTTAAAAAAACGGACGAAAACGTAAAAAAATGGACGAAAACGTAAAAAGATTGACAAAAACGTAAAAAAAATGGACGAAAACGTTAAAAAAACGGACGAGAACGTAAAAAAATGGACGAAAACGTAAAAAGATTGACAAAAACGTAAAAAAAATGGACGAAAACGTTAAAAAAACGGACGAGAACGTAAAAAGATGGACGAAAACGTAAAAAGATGTACAAAAACGTAAAAAATAGACGAAAACGTTAAAAAAACGAACGAGAAAGTTAAAAAATGGACGAAAACGTAAAAAGATTGACAACGGTGCAAAATATTAACGGAGGGACTAACGGTGCAAAAAATGAGGACTTTTTTAGAAAATGAGGACTAACGGTGCAAAAAATATTAACGGAGGACTAACGGTGCAAATAACTTAGCGGATAAACTAACGACCATCCAAATTAGGGACTAAATGTGTGACAAGTTTCGAAAAATATGTATCTCTGGTGTAATTAAAATGAAATAGGGACTAAACATGAAATCTGTGTAAACCACAAGGACCATCCGTGTAATTTTTTCTAATAGAAAATGGAATATCATTTGACCAAATGTCTCAAAACATCGTTGTAACATACCATAAAGTCTTGTTATAACGTAAACCGCGACTAAACGTACATACAATAAAAAATGTTGTTTTTGTCAACTTTTCAATCCTACATCGGCTAGAGGAAAGAGTTTTGCTTAATTATATACTTTTGGTGTACTAAGCATTAATAAGTTGAGATAAATATTTACATTGTTGGTTGACTATATGTTGCTTGATGTTTAAAAGAACAACATCACTTCTTTTAAAGCAATTACTTAATTTAAAGGCCACCTATTTTTTTTTTTAACGGCTGCATATTATTAAAAACTAGCAAGGAGCTAGCATTACAAAGGATAGTTTAGCCAATCAGACCAATTACAAAACATACGGCCTCTATGCTTAAGCCAAAAAAAAAAAAGGAAGAAAAAAAGAAAACATACGAATACTATCAAAAATGTCACTTTTCCTCAAGGATTGAGAGTTAAAAGTGACATTGTTACAATACCGCCAAGTAATCCATAAAGTAGTCGCGATGATGACATACAAACGACACTTCTTTTCCTTAGATACGGGCCACGAACTCCACCATTCAATCCAATGAGTGTTGGAATCGAAAATAGGAAAAGAATTATCACACCACGTACNGGATTGAGAGTTAAAAGTGACATTGTTACAATACCGCCAAGTAATCCATAAAGTAGTCGCGATGATGACATACAAACGACACTTCTTTTCCTTAGATACGGGCCACGAACTCCACCATTCAATCCAATGAGTGTTGGAATCGAAAATAGGAAAAGAATTATCACACCACGTACGAACAATCCTTCAAATATCTTTGGCGATGACACATTCATAAAAGATGTGTTGATTAGATTCCACCATTCCGCTACAAGATGGACAAGAAATCTCTGGAATTTCTATACCTCTAAGAAAAAGGTTTAAACGATGCGGGAGCTTATCAAGCTTCAAACGCCACATGAAAATATTCACTTTACGAGGAAGGGATTTATCCCATGTCGTCGCGGAATCCATGGATGGCAATAGACGATCGTCAATAAGATGACGTAAAGCACCAACTGTGAAAATACCAGCATCATCCATAGACCCAATGCACTTATCATTGTCATCTTGAACATTTAAGTGGATGATCTCAAGAAGCAACTCGTTGAGATGTGAAGAATTGCGAATGCCAAGATTAGATGACCAATTCCAAGCCCATTGCCCATTACGAATTCGATCTATAACCAAACATTCCTTGTCTTGTTCCAAGCGAAATAATCGGTTGTACCTGGTAGAAAGAGGCGAAGAATCGAGCCAAATGTCTTTCCAAAAGCGAATGTGAGAGCCACAACCTACTTGAAAACGGATGGAGCCCATAGGGAGAATATTGCTCGAATGTAGGTAGTTAGAAGAACCAACAATCTTGGCCCATAAACCATTATGCTTGCACCCATTGTGATCAAAACCGCCTTCAAGCCCATGCAAAGCTTTGATAACTCGAACCCACAGGGCATTCGGATTTGAGAACATCCTCCAACGCCATTTTTGGAGCAAGGCTAGATTGAAAGATTTTAGGCTTCCGATGTTCAAACCACCTTTTTCGAACGAAGCAACAATATTAGGCCATTTCAACCAAGCTAATTTTTTGGAATCTTGGTTGCCGCCCCAAAAGAATGTTGCTCGCATTTTCTCCAAGGAATTCAAAACCATTTCGGGCACTTTGAAAAAGGAAAGATAGTATATACCGAGGCTTCCAAGAACGGACTTGATTAGGGTGAGGCGACCACCATAAGAAAGGAGATTAGCCTTCCAAAGAGAGAGCTTAGCTTTCAATCTATCAACCAAAGGCTTCCAACTTGCGATGAGGGACATGTTGCCCCCGATGGGCAAACCAAGATAAGTAAACGGGAAAGAGCCCGCGGCACAACCGGTATTAGAAGCCATGAGATGGATGTCGTCAGTAGACACACCAATACCATAGATGTTGGACTTATGAATATTAATCTTGAGACCAGAAGCAAGATAGAAAACGTGTAGAACTCGAATAATATTGTCCATATCATGCATACTCCACTCCGTAGTGATTATAACATCGTCGGCAAAGAACAAATGGCTAAGAGTAATATTAGAAGAGCCAATATTTATACCTCGCACCAAACCAGATCGAATGGATTCAAAAATAGCCATGTGAAGACCCTCCATAATGATGATAAACAAGAAGGGAGATAGAGGATCCCCTTGCCTCAAGCCGCGCCTAATATTAAATTCGGAAGTGGGGCTGCCATTAATAAGAATCGAGGTCCTAGATGATTCGAGACAAGCTTTAATCTACAACCTCCACGTTAGACCAAAACCAAGGTTATGTAACATAAAATCAAGGTATTTCCAACTCACAGTGTCAAAGGCCTTTTCGAAGTCGACTTTAAAAAGCAACTTATTAGTAGTTAACCTTATTAGTAGTTTTAACATGTTGGCTATATACGCAACCAGTGTTTTGAAACACGGTTCCGGCAAAAATAACGGGTAAAAAAAACCCGGGTTTCTAAAACCGGGTTAATCGGTTAGACCCGCTGGGTTTGAGTGACCCGGGTCAACCCAGTTCTCGAACCCGCCCAGGTTTCGTTTTTTCAAATTTTTTTAATAAAAACCCGGATCAACCCGGTGGTTGAACCGGTCAAAAAAATAAAAAAAATAATAAATTGAAAATTGGGTTGACCTGGCGGTCTAACCGGTTGACCTGGTGCCCGGTGACTCGACCGGGTCGATTTCGAACCCGGTTTTCAAAACATTGTATGCAACAACTAGACCTTTTTTTTAAGAACAAAACTAACATCCATTGTTTTTAACATGCTTAGAATATAATTATCAAGGCATATATTTGCGGTTTTAATCTGTTTTGTATTGTCATTTCTCATTTGTGTGTTCTTCGGCTGCTGTGTTTACTCTAACGAAGTCTGGGAGAGTATGGGCTAGAACGGGCTGCAAGTTTGATGCATCAGGTGTAGGTAAGTGTCAAACTGCAGATTGTGGTGGTAAGATGGAATGTGGTGATATGGGTGCAACTCCGCCTGCATCCTTATTTGAGATAACGATTGGTGGCTACAATAATTTGGATTATTATGATGTTAGCTTTGTTGATGGTTACAATCTATCTATCATTGTTGTGCCACGGTCCACAGCTAGTAGTTTTAATGCCACGGGTTGCGCATCTAATCTTAATATGGGCGAGTCTTAATTCTATATTTCTTAACTTTATGTATATATATTTCTGATAGATCTTTTAGATGACGGAAATTTTATGTACTAATGTATATAGGTTTTCCCGAAAGAGCTTCAATTGGTTGGCGGGGATGGAGGATCCGGAGCTCCAGGTGGAGTAATCGCTTGCAATAGTGCTTGTCGTGCATTTAATATGGATCAATATTGTTGCAACGGGCAATATGCGAATCCTAACACATGCAAACCATCTTACTAATCAAGTATTTGTAAAAGAGCTTGTCCACGAGCTTATAGCTATGTATTTTATGATGGCACCAGCACGTTTACTTGCAATGCTTATGAATACGCCATTATCTTTTGTGGGAAACGGTGTACACTTTTATTAATGAAATCAGATTACAATAATTAAATAACAGAAAATAAATAAATAACAGAATATTAAATACAGACAGCAAGGAGTAGAAGCAGAAGACAGACACTATTTAACGATAAATAAATAAAGCAGTAAAAGGTCGTGGCACGAGGCTCGTGTTAAACACGATTCCCTTAAAACAGATTCGCCGTCTGTTTCCCAGGGTACAACGTACGAAGCTGTTGTACAGCCGGACCTGACAAAAGTTGCCTGAAAATTCCCGGAACGATGAATGTTTCTGATCGAAGAGACTGGTGAAATTCGGCTATAATGGAGCAACGATTTTCTATGTCGAAAACTGAATGAGCATTGGTTTATTTTATAGCCTAAACCTATCTTGTTCAGCAAGACAAAATATTCGCTAAAAATAAACTGATACGCAAATCTGTTAAGCCAATAACACGATTTGATATCTTTTATATTTGCACACAAAATATTCTGTACACTTGTTTAATAAGTTTCAATCTATTCCTAAAATAGATTAACACAGAATTTGGAAACTCATAACTGGCAGCAAATATTCCTAAAATAGATTAATACAGAATTTGGAAACTCATAACTGGCAGCAAAAAGATACGCACGTAGGCGAGATTTCGGAGCTGCATTCGTGTCCGCAGGTCACGCGGGCTCGCATGAGTTCAGAAGCTTCGAACCCATTTTGGCCCAGAAATCCCACAATCTGCACCCCCCCCTGCGCGCGCGCACGTAGGAGTGGGAGCATAGCTCACCTAAAGGAATTTGGAAGCAAATACCAACATTTCCTTATAAACAAGCATTCATTTCTTATTTTGAGCGATGTGGGACTTTTCCATTTTGTGTTTCACATGCCTCACTTTGAGACACGATGTCTCATTCATTTCTACTCCATTTTGGACATACTTTAGCTCTTTGCGAAGCTCTCTTGGAGGAGAACAAAACGCCCCCAAGAAACATAAATATATGTAACATATACATACATTAAATTATGTCCAAAGTTTGCAAAAAACCACTTTGCAAAACTCATTTTTCCAACATCTTTTGCCCCAATTCCAACAACAATGGGTAATTAATTTTTCTATTCTATGTATCATGTATAGATCAACATTATTAAGGCAAGACTCTTATGGGTGTTTGGTTTTGCCAATTGAATGTGATTATGTGATATGAAAAGAAAGAAAATGGAATATCATTGATGAATGTCTGAAAGTATGTTTGTAACATAGCAAAAAGTCTTGTTATAACGTAAACCGTGACTAAACGCACGTACAATAAAAAAGCTTGTTTAGTATCAACTTTTCAATCCCACATCGGCTAGAAGAAAGAGTTTTTGCTTAATATAAACTTTGATGTACAAAGCGTTGACAAGTTGAGATTAATAGTTATGTTGTCAATACACCATGTTGTCTAATGTTAGTACGAATAACATGTAACAGACTGGTGGATTGAGATTTTGCTAAAGTTCATAGCTTTTTATTTATTTATTTATTTTTAATCAAAAGTAAAATTTATCCTCCTTTAATTCCTGTGTTTGTTGTGTTCTCTTGGGTCGTATCCTCTTTTAATTATCTTAATTATTTGAGGTGTGGCGTCTTGTATTGTATTGTTTTTTCCCTTTCGAAGTTTCGCTATAATATGTTGCCTTTCTAAAAAAAAAAGTTAAATTTATTTGACTTTATTTCTAGGTTTTGGAAATTTCGTTAAATTTTTTTTATAAAGGTGTTTTTATTAATACTTTTCTAAAATAATCAATTACATTTTAAAATATAAAATCACAATCAAACAATAAAATATTAATAATAACATAAACAACAAAGGTTATAATAAACAACAAAGTTAACAATAAGGTTTACCATCCGACTACGAGTTTGTAAGCCATAACAAACTTGCATTCCACACTCTATCTCTGATATTATCGATCTTATAGGTTTGTAATAGCTGTTAAAGGAACAAGAAAGCCTTCCGACTACGAGTCTGATGAAGATATATCTGTTTCTAGACCCTCCAAAATTTGTTTGTTTTGAAAAGGGTTGGTATGCGAATGTCGAAAGAGAGTATTCTGATGATGAGTTTATGACGAATGTAGTTGTGATAAGATTGACTGTGTCGAAGAAGAGGGCAGGGATGAGAAAAGACGTCGTTATGTGATTGATGAGTATACTGATGATGAGGCTGAGTATTATTGGGACGACGAAGACTATAGTACTGATGATCACAAGGGTGTTTTTGTCGAAGAAGAATGTAGCTGTGAATAAGGTGGTAATGTGACTGGTGAGTGATGATGAGGGTTGCTATTGGGACGAAGAGTCTTGTAGGTATACTTACGAATATACAGTAGTGAAGGGTGGTTTCTCGGATGGAGAGCTTAATGATGACACGGTGGTTTGTAATAGTATCTTATATATAGCAATATAAGTTTATGCTTTGTATGCACTATGTAATTTTGATATGATGTTTAGGAAGTCGTAACAAACTAATCCTTAATCCAACACAAACCTTTAAGAATTAGAACTTGAGAACATGGGTGTTACCTAAATACAAAAAGCAATGGGTAAATCTAGTGAGTGAATTGGAGAATAGTACAATATTAACGCAAGACTTTATGGGGTGTTTGGCTTTGTAAACTGAATGTGATTATGAGATATGAAATAACAGAAAATGGAATATCATTTAATTGAATGTCTAATAATATCTTTGTAAACTTTTCAATCCCACATCGGCTAGAGGAAAGAGTTTTTGCTTGATTATATACTTTTGGTGTACAAAACTTTGTCAAGTTGTGATTAATATGTATGTTGCCAGTTAACCACTTTACTTGATGTTAAAGAGAACAACATCAGGTTGATGTGGTTATCGTCAATTTGTGTATGTTATTAGCTTTCTTTAAGAGAAGTAGTTTTTAAGAGAAAACAACATCAGTTTGAATCAACATTATCAATTATTATTTATTAAAGTCTTACAAAACAATTTCAAGTATTTTATGTGTATGTCATACTAGCTCACTGTCCGAAAACCGATTTGGCCCAAAACATGGGGCCGAGGACAGGACCAAAATGTTCTGTCTAGTTCCGGGTCGTTCCGGTCTGGTCCAACAAAGCTAACATCATAATAATCCAAATTGTTATAGCCACCGATGGTTATCTCAAATAAGATAAGGATGTAGGGGGAGTTACTTGAACCATACCACCACAATCTGCAGTTTGACACTTACCTACACCACAGGCATCAAACGTGCAGCCCGTTCTAGCCCATACTCTCGTGGTGGGTATCTGCGCACTTTGGCCCGCGTTCAACTGAAAGCCTTATATCTTTATCTACTTTAAGTATACATTTCAATCACTTTAAATAATCAAAATGCTACCATTTATAGGTTGCCTGAAAGAGCTTCAGGTGGTTGGCAATGGCGGGGATGGTGGATCAGGAGCTCCAGGTGGAGAAATAGCTTGCAATAGTGCTTGTGGTGCATTTGGAATGGATCAGTATTGTTGTAGCGGGCAATATATATGCGAATCCTAACACATGCAAACCATCTTGTAATCAAGTATCATTAAAAGAGCTAATTGTCCACGAGCTTATAGCTATTTGATGATGGCACCAGCACCTTTACTTGCAATGCTTATGAATACGCCATTATCTTTTGCCCCAATTCCAACAACAATGGGTAATTTTTCTCTTCTATATATCATGTATAGATTAACATCTTTTTGGGACTCTAGATGCCAATGTCGCCATTAGGGGTGGCACGATACGTGGGTCAAAGAAGTTGGGTAACTGCGCAATGGAGTTTGGTTTGAAATGTGAGACACTTTTTAATACGCCTTGAGACGGGATGCGCTGAATGAGGTAGATCGACCCATAAACACTTCCTTGTGCATCTTTAGGCGGCTTTCAACCCAATGGATCTACTTTTTTTGGGAACCTGTTTGAGATAATACACAGCCGAGATTAACTCATTAATAAATAAAGTGGCTGAAATAGTCGCTTCTAAGTTATCTGAATTCGGAATGCAGGATGGAGCAAACACCTGAGCCTGGGCCATTAGTAGCTCCAGCAATGAAAAATCACAAGAACGGAAATGTCACATCAAACGCCATGTTACAAGTTCCTGCATTGATATGTCTCTTTAGTTTCGTTTCTATCTTTATACTTGGTACATATGTAACACTTCTTAGTAGCGTTATGTACTATAATAGATGTAGATATACATAGATATTGTTAGCTGCTTGTACTCAATCATTTAGATAAGTTTATTATTAACATCTTAATGAAATTTTATCTGTTGTGAGTGTTATCATTATGGTGATCATATAATTTAATCATCGACAAAAATAAAAGGGAGTGTATAACTCGATGACACACAATTCTCATTTTTCCATTTTGGTATAAACGTGTTAGTTTTTGTTAAGAGATGCAAAACAATAATGCATATTCGGAACTAGTAACAAACTAATAAATGATAAAACAAAAACTAAAACTTCAGAACATGGGTGTTACCTAAATACAAAAAAGCAATGGGTAAATCTAGTGAATTAGAGAAAAATACAATATTAATGCAAGACTTTTATGGGTTGTTTGGCTTTGCAAATTGAATGTGATATGAAATAATAGAAAATGGAATATCATTTGAGTGAATGTCTGGACATTAGTTCGAAAAAAAAGAAAAAAAAAAAAAAAAAAAAAAAAAAAAAAAAAAAAAAAAAAAAAAAAAAAAAAAAAAAAAAAAAAAAAAAAAAATTGTTTACTACTCCGTAGTATCAACTTTTTGATCCCACATCGGCTAGGGGAAAGAGTTTTTGCTTAATTATATACTTTGGTGTACAAAATATTGAGAAGTTTAGATTAACATGTATGTTGTCTGATCACCATGCTCCTCTATCTTAAAGAACAACATTGAGAGAGCACAGGTTATCGGCAAATTTGTGTAAATTCTTAAGCTTTTTTAGAGAAGCAAACTATTTACTTATTTGTGTAAATTTGTGTAAATTCTTAAGCTTATTTTTTTTTAGTGTTATTAGGTATCAACAATCTTATACATTGTCTTCCACATCTAAGTTTTTTAGTCAAACATATAAATGAATCAACATTATCAATTATGGAAGTCTAACCAAATAGTTTCAAATATTTTATGTGTTATGTCACATTATGGCTCATCACGGTCCGAAAATCTATTTGGCCCAAAACACGGGGCCGAGGACCGGACCAAAGTGTTCGGTCCAGTTCTAGGTCGGTCAGGTCCGGTCCAACAAAGTATAATGATCGGTTGTGCGTAAGATCAAATCAAACCAGACCGGGGACCGAATATGAATAAAAATGGTAGACTAGACTAAGGACCAGACCGAATATGAAATTAATATCTTTGTAACATACCATAAAGTCTTGTTATAACGTAAACCATGACTAAACGTAAGGACCATAAAAACCTTGTTTAGTATCAAATTTTCGATCCCACATTGGCTAGAAGAAAGAGTTTTTGCTTAATTATATACTTTGGCGAACAACATTGAATAAATCGAGTCATATACAATTTGCGTAAGCTCTCAACTTTTTTAGAGAAGCAAATATTTTATTTGTTATGATCACGGTCTGAAAATCAATTTGGCCCAAAACACAGGGTCGAAGACTGGACCAACATGTTCGTCTAGTTCCGGGTCGGTCCGGTCCAACAAAGGCTGGTTGTGCATGATACCAAACCAAACCAAAGACCGAATATGAGAAAAATGTGGACCGGACAGATATATGTTCCGTTTCGTTTGCGGTAAAAAGGTAACTCGTTAATTTAAAAGGAAATGAATTACTTAATCTAAAGGCCACCTATTATTAAAGCAACCTTATTAGTAGTTTTAACATGTTGGCTATGATATATGCAACAACTAGACCCTTTTTTTTAGAACAAAACTAACATCCATTGTTTTTAACATGCTTAGAATATAAATATCAAGGCGTAGATTTGCGGTTTTAATCTATTTTGTATTGTCATTTATGTGTTCTTCGGCTGCTGTGTTTACTCTAACGAAGTCTGGGAGAGTATGGGCTAGAACGGGCTGCAAGTTTGATGCATCTGGTGTAGGTAAGTGTCAAATTGCAGAATGTGGTGGTAAGATGGAATGTGGTGGTATGGGTGCAACACTCCGCCTGCATCCTTATTTGAGATAACAATTCGTGGCTACAATAATCTATGATGGTTACAATCTATCATTGTTGTGCCACGGTCCACAGCTACTAGTTTTGATGCCGCGGGTTGCGCGTCTGATCTTAACATGGATGAGTCTTAAATCTATATTTCTTAACTTTATGTATATATATTTCTGATAGATTTTTTAGATAACGGAAATTTTATGTACTAATGTATATAGGTTTTCCCGAAAGAGCTTCAATTGGTTGGCGGGGATGGAGGATCAGGAGCTCCTGGTGGATTAATCACTTGCAATAGTGCTTGTGGTGCATATAATATGCATCAATATTGTTGCAACGGGCAATATGCGAATCCTAACACATGCAAACCATCTTACTAATCAAGTATCTGTAAAAGAGCTTGTCCACGAGCTTATAGCTATGTATTTGATGATGGCACCAGCACANTAATCACTTGCAATAGTGCTTGTGGTGCATATAATATGCATCAATATTGTTGCAACGGGCAATATGCGAATCCTAACACATGCAAACCATCTTACTAATCAAGTATCTGTAAAAGAGCTTGTCCACGAGCTTATAGCTATGTATTTGATGATGGCACCAGCACATTTACTTGCAATGCTTATGAATACGCCATTATCTTTTGCCCCAATTCCAACAACAATGGGTAATTAATTTTTCTATTCTATGTATCATGTATAGATCAACATTTTTTGGCACTATAGATGCCAATTTGGCCATTAGGGGTGGCACGATAGGTGGGTCAAACAAGCTGGGTAACGGGTCAATGGGGTTTGGGTTGAAACACAAGTCACTTTTTAGTACACGTTTACGAGCTGAATCAGGTAGAGTTGACCCATAAGCACTTCATTGTCCGTCTTTAGGTGGCCTTCAACCCATTGGATCTCCTTTTTTCTGAACCCGTTTTAAGATAAAACACAGCCAAAATTAACTCATTACTGCATCCAGACGTTTTTAATTTGCAATGCAGGATGGAGCAAACTCCAGCAATGAAAAATGGCAGGAAGGGAAACACAACATCAAATGCCATGTTACAAGTTCCTGCATCAATATGTCTCATTCTAGTTTCATTTCTATCTTTGTACTTGGTACATACGTAACGCTTCTTAGTCGCGTTATGTACTATAATAGATGTAGATACACATACGTAGATATGTTAGGTGCTTGCACTCAATCTTTAGATAAGTTAATGTCTTATTAAAATTTGATCTATTTGTGAGTGTCATCATTTATGGTGATCATATAAAAATAAAAGTAGCGTTAAGTGTCTAATTCGATGGACACACAGTTCTCTTTATTCCATTTTCGTATAAACGTGTTAGTGTTTGTTAAGAGATGCAAAACAATAATGCAAATTCGGAAGTCGCAACAAACTAATCTAAGCTTAAAACCAACAAAAACCTTCAAGAATTAGAACTTCAGAACATGGGTATGCCTAAATAAAAAAAGCAATGGGTAACTCTAGTCAATTAGAGAAAAGTACAATATTAATGCTAGACTCTTATGGGTGTTTGGCTTTGCAAATTGAATGTGATGTGAATAATAGAAAATGGAATATCATTTGATTGAATGTCTGAAAATATCTTCGTAACTTACTATAAAGTCTTGTTATAACGTAAAACATGACTAAACACACGGGCAACAAAAAACCTTGGTTATCACTGTATCAACTTTTCAATCCCACATCGGCTAGAGGAAAGAGTTTCTGCTTAATTATAAACTTTGGTGTACAAAACATTCACAAGTTGAGATTGATGATTATGTTGTCTCTCGACCCTGTTTACTCGTGTTTAAAAAACAAACCTGGGTAAACTTAGTCGAGAGACAATTTGCATAGGTTCTTTACTTTTCAGTGAACATTTCATGAACCGTTCGGTAAAAAGTTCGTTTATGTTCGTTTATTTATTAAATGAACGAAAACTTAGTCGAGAGACAATTTGCATAGGTTCTTTACTTTTCAGTGAACATTTCATGAACCGTTCGGTAAAAAGTTCGTTTATGTTCGTTTATTTATTAAATGAACGAACATGTTATGTTCGTGAATATATCATATCTTTTAATTATATAATTTTAATAATTAATTTCTTTAAACAAAACAACACTTATAAAACAATATTAGATGCATAATTTAATAAAATTTGTGTTTGTTTGTCTATGTTCATTTATGTTCGATCATTTATATTCGTTTAGTGTTCGTTTAGTATCTTAATGAACGAAAATAAACGAATATGAACAACTCATTTTCTTAATAAACGAACATGAACAAGAAAATTCGTCCATTTAAGCGTTCGTATTCGTTTATTTGCTCGGTTAAAATTAAATGAACGAACATGAACAAGGCTTCTTTCGTGTTCGTCCGGTTCGTTTACAGCCCTAGTTATTTAGGATGGCAAAAAAACTCGTACATGACGGAAACCAACTATTTACATGTTCCAAATAATTTTCCACATTATCATTGGATTGTACGGACAAGTTTTAGAGAAGCAAACTATTTACATGTTCCAAATAATTTTCCACATTATCATTGGATTGTACGGAGAAGTTAGCGTTATCAGTTATTTAGGAATGGCAAAAAAACTCGTACATGACGGAAACCTGATCCAAACCCGATTTGAATGGGCATCCTTGATTTGACCAGAGAGAGGGAATCCCCGAATTTCATAAGGGGATGGCGATAACATCGATCCTCGAACCCAGCCCAAAATTGTATGTATATTTTTTTTGTATGTATATTTCTATGAACATTAACATATAATGTATACGCATGTGTGATATATTTAAATGATCAAATAGCTTTAAAAATATAAAATCAAGAGTTAATTGCATTTTTGGTTCCTGTGGTTTGGCCAAATTGCAGATTTGATCCCCAACTTTTTGAAAGTGCACCAGACGTCCCCATTAAGGTTTTCGTTTCATTTTTGGTCCCTGACCAACATCAAATGACTAAAATACCCCCTTTACTATTTTCTTTTCAGTTTTTTTTACATAAATGGCCCCTGTTTTTCGCCAGACTTTAACTCTTTGATTTACTTTAAAAACTTATAAACTTTTAAGTTTATTTACAACAAGATATATGATAATGGATTACCAATGGTGTTGGGCTAGATTGTGTTTGTGGTCCCAAATTCTTGGTAGGCTAGCCAACAAGCCTACATTGGATTAACCCCATTCCAGTTAAATTAAGGGTGGGTTTGGTTTTGCAGTGTAGGGGTATCGAGAATGGCTTTTATCTCTATTGTCGTTATTTGGTTGGTGGATTTGGATAATGTAAGTTATATGCTATCATAACGTCTCAAAAAATGCAATTGTTTTAAAACCCTTATCAAAAATGATGGTTTTATAAATCATCTTCAATTATTATATCACATAGTCATTGACCTTTCTTTGGACAAACGTCTGCCTAAAGCCTAAACCAAGACTTTTGGTGATTATAATTTCCGCTTTATTCTATCATAATACAATACTCTTCTTCCGGTATTGCTACTTATATATGAATCTTCAAAATTGCTATTTTGTAAAGA